>VIIQ02000271.1:0-67689 GCA_007449985.2 Desmodesmus armatus
TCACTAGTGATGCCTACGGAGTTTGGCGATTTTGTCCAAACTTAGTCTGACCGAAGTTTCGATGATAGATCCCAAAACTCCTGAAGAGTTTCGGCACACACGTCCTATCTTCCGAACCTGAAAGTTGGGTTGTTGCCACTGGCAGTGGCCCACTGCTGGTCCCAAGAACAGCTGTATCGCACGTAATGCATTCTCTTTTTCTTTCCTCTTGTAGACAATAGGCTTGTCCCTGTTTCAATACGTATGGACGATGATCATGTTCAGCATATGCAGCAAGTGGATCAGCTGTTTGCAGCAGCATGCTGTCCAGCACCTAAACGCAGGCAGACCTCCAGACAGACACAGCCCTCTAGACAGGCAGCACAAAGCAGCAGCAGCAGCAGGCCCAGGGCTGCAGGGGGACTGGGAGGACAGCAGCATCAGGGTAGGGCAGCTGCTGCACAGACGTTCCAGCCTCACCATGATGCAGGCCAGCCCGGGGTGCAGCCCATGGATGCACACAGTGAATACGCACAGGCAACAGAGGGGCAGCAGCACAACCACCAGCAGCAGCAGTTCGATATGCACGAGCAGGCAGCACTTTTGGAAGAGTGCATACAGCAGTCCATCCCAGCGGGTGAGCAGCTGGCCGCTGCTACAGCAGCAAGGAAGCGCGAGCAGCGAGCCAAGAAGAAGCAAGATAGTCTTGCAAGGTGGCGCCAGGAGTCCCCCTACATTGCGCAGAGAGCCCTGCACCAGCTGGCCTCGCCAGCACAGCAGACCTGCAGCAGCTGCCAGGGCAGCTGTGCTGAGATCAGGTGCGCGCACATCGCTCTTTCAGCAAGCTGGCGCCAACAGCAGTACACCTGTAGCTGTGCTGCGCAGATTGGGGGCATGCTGTGCCCCCAGTGGTCGCTCTTGCACCTGACATTGTGACGGCTGGCTTTGCAGGTGCTGGTCATGCAACCCTGGCGGGGGCACAACGGCCTTCTGTGAGGCTTGTGATGCAACTCAGCACAGAGGCGTGCACATGCACAAGCGCGAGAGGCACACTGGCGGCTGCTGGCAGCAGTTGCCATATGCAGCAGCATCAGGTACACTGCTGAGAGGCTGATGACTGGCTTGCTTCTGCTTGCGTGTTTGCTGCTTGCTTGCTTGCTTGTTTGGTTGCTTGGCTTGGTGCCGATATTGATAGCTTTCCCACCTGGCCTGACAGGCTCGGGTACGTTGAGTAGCAGGCCCTGTGGGCGCCTTCATGAGCCCTTGGCTCGCTGGCGAGCTGGCGAGCGCTGAGGTTGGGACCTTGTCCTCATCACCTGTACTGTACTGTACTGTGTACTGTACTGCTTGATTGCCTTCTTCCTTGCGTGCCTGCTGGTTGCCCTGCTCACCGCTTCTCCACCTGCTGCGCTGCCCTGCCACTGCCGATGTCCTTGCTGTTATAGCGTACTTCACTGTTGCACCGCAGTGTGCCGGTAGCGGCGGCGAGTGCCCTGGGCAGTTTGGTGTGCATGCACAGGAGGCAAAGCCGATGTCATACATCTGCAGGCGTAAGTCTGTCAGCCTAGCTGTACCCTCCGATTTTCTTATTTGCTGCTTGTGTATGCCCATCGCAGTAGACTGTTCAGCCAGACAACTAGGGCACAACCGTGGATTCCAGTGACCCAACATCTGATGTGCGGCCCTAGTTCGCTCCTGGGTCCTGCCTGTTGTTTTGTAGTGTTGTTCTTTGGATCTTTGCCAGTCCTGCTACCCACCCTACCTCCCAGACTGTTCACTTACCTGTCTTGCATGGGGCGTGCTCAGTGAGTCATAGTGCTGTTGTCGCTGTCAGCATGATTAGTTGGTGTACTCTGCTCATCCCCTGCAACACAGTGCGCCTGGCACGTACATGAACGGACATGCTGATGATGCTGGTGTTTGTGTTTGTATCTACAGGCGGTGTGATCCAGGTACTGCGTGTCAGCTTCCGGTGCCAGCTGTGTGACACAGTGACGTGGCAGCAGCCTCTGGACTTCCTGCAGATTGGTGCTTGGCCAGCTTCCCTCAGCAACATGATGAAAACCATAGTGGAGGTTGACCTGTTGCAGCAGTGGGACTCACACAGGCTCAGCAACCCTGCAGCAACGCTGAGTGGGTTCCTCAAAGGCGTAGAGCACGCGGCAGCAGCAACCTGCAGCATGCCGGTAAGGAAATGCGATCGGTTAGTGGTCGGTTGGCTGGTAGGATTGGATGATGTCTAGGTACATGCCAGAGACCAAGTGGCTATTGTTCTAAGAACCTTGGCATGTGTGCTTGTATCATGGTGTGCATGCGTGCTGCCTGCACCTGAGGAAATCTCGGTGAGTCGGTGGTGTCAGTGCCTTGACTGCTTGCCCCTCACAAGCCACACACACACACCACCCCCCTGTGCCTGCCTTCTCTGTTTCCAACAATCCCCAACCCAGGTGCTGCCCATCAATCGCGCAGCATTCACTGTGGCACACGCTGAATGGAAGAAGCTGCAGCTGGAAACCCGCATGCACGTGGGGCAGCTGAAGGATCTGGAGTGCCCTGCCTGCGTGCCTGGCGAGCGAGCTGTACATGGGGACGGCAACCAGAAGCTGTACACCTGGGACCGTGACAAGGAGGCCTCTCGTGAGCCGTACTACAAGGACGTCCTGTTTGTCCCTGCAGAGCTGGTGGACCAGGACATGAAGGCGGTTGGCAAGATCCTGAAGAACGAGGTAGGCGCCTGCTGAGCATGGGCTGCATGTCCCTGCATATCAAGTGTGCACTCTAACATGCACGCATGATACCTAACAGTCTCAAACGCTGCTTCTTATTGTATCCTGCACAATGCTGTGAAGTACCTGCTTCACTGTCCGATGCCACTTGCATGTATGTGGGTCTGGTTGCATCTGCGGTACCAACTGCATCATCAGCACTGTGCAAAAGGAGAGGTCACCAGCTTGCTGTTCTGCTGCCTGTCTGCTGTTTGGCGGCGTACTGTGCAGCGTGCTGACACACACTGTGGCGGCCATTGGGCTGCAGCCAGCAACTCGTCACGGCGCAGGGAGAAGCAGGAGATCACAGGCCGCTACTTCCTCACGGATGCACGCCATGGTGGTCCAGTTGCAGCCCTCAACCAGATCCGCACTGGCGAGCGCTACTCGTACGCGCTGACTCTGGCTCTGGCAGCAGCTGCGCAGCAGGTCGGGCTGCGCCAACTGCACATTGACATCATGTGCAAGTGGGCAGTGTGGTTGCACCGTCTCAACAGCAACATCCAGCACCTGCGCTCCACGGGTCAGCTTGGTGCAGACGCAGCAGTGCTCAACCTGTCAGATCGGCTGGCGCAGCTCAGCAGCAGCGGCCAAGACATTTGCAGCACCCGCCTGGTCCACTCTGCTGCCCACGGCAGCCTGCACGCGCAGTCATGCCAGGTGCGCACCCAAGTTGGGTTGTTACTTGCACACCCGGAGTCACACTGCAACACTCACTGCCAGCTGCAGGTACACCTGAGTCCCAAACGCAGGCATGTTGCATGTACAGTCACTGATAGTTGTTGTCATGTCTGTGCATCAACTTATAATCGCATGTGAATTTGATTGCTGCAGGTGCTGTATCAGCCTGGTGCGGTCGATGGTTGCGGCAAGACGGCTGGCGAGGCAGGGGAGCAGCTGTTTTCAGGCCTTTCACCCCTGGGACGCACCACATGCCAGCAAAGTGTTGCAGGTATGCTGCTTGCTGCACTGACACAGAGCACGTGGCAAGGAGCTGCCACCCTTAACCCAGCTGGGGCGGCTGCGCAGCTTCTCACTCTTCACTTGTGTGCCTTGTGCAGGCTCCACGGACGTCATCACTGAGCACTGCGTCGAGGTCGGGCGCAGCAAGCGTGCTGGGCAGGCTGATTTCCTGGTCGGCAAGATCGTCAAGTACAAGAAGATGCTGCCGCCAGCCATCGCCACCCTCCAGCAGCAGTTGAGCGGTCTCACACAGCACCCTCCAGAACAGCGATCGGGCTTTGTGCTGCGAATGCGGGACGCTTTGAAGGCTCATGCAACAGGTGACCGCAACTGCGTCACGGCCAGCTCAGTCTTTTGTAGGCATACTGTCTGTATGCCTACTGTCTGTGTGCCTACTGTTGCCTGAACGTGTACACCCCGGTGGAGTTAACTGATAAATGCGCTTGTCTCATGTGCAGCCGAGATGAAGGGCACTGCCCCACACCAGGAGGTGCTGGAGCTCTTCTCCCTAGCACGCAGCCGCCTGGATGCGCCCCTGCTGGACAGGTTCCTGAACAGCAGCTCACAGCCACATGCACAAGCAGCAGCAGGAGAAGCGCCAGTGGAGGTAGCCCGCATGGTGGCCAGCATCGCCAGGCCCAGCACCGGCAAGATTCACCAGCTGGCCAAGTCTGTGCTGCAGGAGCGCAACGACAACAGGTACAGGGAGCCTGTACACTTCCTGGAGGCTCCACCTGGCAGGCACACTGTGTCCATCTGTGTCAAGGTTCTGTCCCCTGCATCCTGCCCCGCCCTGTTTCACCTACTTGCATAGTGGCTGCTTTGCAACTGCACGGAAACTATGTTGTGTATGTGTACACGAGACATGACATGTTCTGTGACCTTCAGGTACAAGCAGCTGCTGGCTCAAGTGGCACAGGGCTTGCCAGCCCTGGCCAACGTGTTTAGCCCTACTGAGGCGCAGGTCATCCAAGCCCTGTTCAGCACCGCTGCTGAGGCGTCCATTCTCACCATGCAGAACAAGATTGAGGCAACGTGCTACAACTTGGGCAAGCAGGCTGGCAAGAGAGATGCTGCAGCAGGTATGGCACACTCCCACATGAACTGCCTGTGAGGTGTCATTCAATCACTCAGCGCTCAGGTGCATCATAGTGTTAAGCCCTGGCATGCACAACTCGTTTGCTGGCAGCGGCATGTTGGCTATGAAACCGTCAAGTGTAAACCCACGTTGTGGCAAGGCACGGCATGCGCAAGGCATGTGCACATTTGCGACATCTGCACTGCCTGTCAGCATGCCTGATGCCTTTGCCTGATGCCTAATTGTGTTCCGGTGTTCATGTACGTGTTGTGCAGCACGACCCAAGGAGCAGAAGCGCCACAGCAAGAAGTGTGCTGACATCACGACGCAGCTCGGCAGCCTTGTTGAGCAGTACAACATACTGCTCCCTTATGGCAGCACGCCTCGCCAGGTGGCACAGCTGGAGGACGTCAAGCAGCGCACCTATGCATGGGCAAATGAGTACAGGCGCCTGGATGGCGTGGAGCCTGCAGGTGTGTGGTGCGTGGGTGGTGGGTGAATTGGCTGTGCAGCATGTGTACCCCTGGGGGGCTGTGTATTCCTGATGTCGAGGGCCCTGAGGTTTCTGTTGGTGCTGCTTTTTGGCCTGTACTGCTGCTGCCATAGGCTGTGCTGTTTTTGATTGCTGCTTGCTTTTTGTTGCATTGTCTGCTGCTGCAGTGGAGGAGGTGGTGTCAGTGTACGGCATGGAGGTGACGCTCAAGGTGTGTGATGCCTACAACGAGGTGCAGCGCATCAAGGAGGAGCTGCTGCTGCTGCCGCGCGAAATGCAGGCTCACTTGCAGTACTGGGAGACAGTCATTGACAAGCAGGACAGACTCATTGCCATCCTGCTGTCACCAACAGCGGCGGCAACAGACCTGCCGCAGCAGTTGCAGGCTGGCGGCATGCAGGTACAGATCTGTTGCTGTTATGCTTGTACGATGGCATGAAGCAGCAGTCATGCACAGTACGTGTGGTCAGTGCTGGGTCCCATCAGTATATGTTCATGCATTGGCTCTTCGTGGTGTGTTGAGGCACTGCCTGAACTATGCAACAGTATCAACAGCAAAACCCACTGCCTGTCGTTCTGCCTGCGCTGCTGCCTTGCAAGCAGGACTGTGTGACAGGGCGGTACCTGCCACAATGTCACGAGCTGGCTGGTGATGTGCGCGCACGTGAGGGTGCGGCGTGTGTGCTGCAGCGCGCAAAGCAGGAGGCAGTGCGTCACCTTAGTCGGGCGCACAGCGCCTTTCAGCCATACATCACTGCAGATGCAGCTGCAGCACACGCCAGCCGTCTGGCTGACCTGGGGGCCTCAGGTGTTGACGGGCCTGCAGATGTACAGCCTGAAGAACAGGAGTCTGACGATGAGCTGGCGTACAGTGATGAAGAGGGCTGCGATGCAGTCGACTTGGCAGACAGCGACAGCGGCAATGGCAGTGAAAGCAGTGAGGATGACTGCTGATACTGTTGCTTGAGTATGTGGGATGGTTGTTTGTGATGCATGTTGGGTGTGATTGGCATGCCGCAGAGCCAATGTGGCCGCGTGTTTATGTGTGTGCCTGTCATGAGGGTGCAGGTGATGGGCTTTCGGACATTGGGACTCTTAAGCCTTGGGGTGTTGGTATCATTGTTGCAGTTGGTGATCATTTTGCACCCCAAGCCCTGACACAGCAGATTGGTACAGAACCACAACACTTATTGTAGCGGGGGACAGAAAGTTGTAATCTTCACTGCGGACGCAATGCATCCCGATGAAGGTGGTGAAGGGAGAGTGGTGGCAATATACTGACAAAGCAGGTGGCACATGTCAGCATTGGGTGGGACATTGTCTGTTCATTGGCAGCAAATGTCAGTGCATTTCAACATCAACATGCCTCAAGCAAGCTTCAACAAGTTGCATATCAAGGAAGTCATACAGAGCCTTGTCCTGGTGTCCTGCTGTCAATGACAATCAGGGCATCTTGTGTGTGCAAGGAGGCAGTCAACAACTGGAAAGAGATTGCACTCTGCGTCCTTCTGAACCACGCACATAGAGCATGGGTGTGTGTTTGTGTACACGGGGAATGCATCCAGCCAATGCAACAACCATCCAAGGATGCAAAGTTGGGTATAAGCGCGTGTGAAAGCTGTGCAGTGTGCCAGTAGATCAAGCGTGTAGATACCTGTTGGCAGTGCTGCGCATCAATAACCCGCTGGCATGGCCGCCATTTTGAAAGCACGTCATGTAAGCAAAAGGCGGTGGTTGCATCAAACAAGTGTGTGTGTGTGTGTGTGTGTGTGTGTGTGTGTGTGTGTGTGTGTGTGTGTGTGTGTGTGTGTGTGTGTGTGTGTGTGTGTGTGTGTGTGTGTGTGTGTGGTGTGTGTGTGTGTGTGTGTGTGTGTGTGTGTGTGTGTGTGTGTGTGTGTGTGTGTGTGTGTGTGTGTGTGTGTGTGTGTGTGTGTGTGTGTGTGTGTGTGTGTGTGTGTGTGTGTGTGTGTGTGAGTGAGTGAGTGAGTGAGTGAGTGAGTGAGTGAGTGAGAGAGTGAGTGAGTGAGTGAGTGAGTGAGTGTGAGTGAGTGAGTGAGTGAGTGAGTGTGTGAGTGAGTGAGTGAGTGAGTGAGTGAGTGAGTGAGTGAGTGAGTGTGAGTGAGTGAGTGAGTGAGTGTGTGAGTGAGTGAGTGGTGTGTGTGTGTGAGTGAGTGAGTGTGTGTGTGTGTGTGTGTGTGTGTGTGTGTGTGTGTGAGTGAGTGTGTGTGTGTGTGTGTGTGTGTGTGTGTGTGTGTGTGTGGTGTGTGTGTGTGTGTGTGTGTGGTGTGCGCGCGTGCGCGTGCGTGCGTGCGTGCGTGCGTGCGTGGTGCGTGCGTGCGTGCGTGCGTGCGTGCGTGCGTGCGTGCGTGCGTGTGCGTGCTGCGGCGTGCGTGCGTGCGTGCGTGCGTGCGTGCGTGCGTGCGTGCGTGTGCGTGCGTGTGCGTGCGTGCGTGCGTGCGTGCGTGCGTGCGTGCGTGCTGTGCGTGCGTGCGTGCGTGCGTGCGTGCGTGCGTGCGTGCGTGCGTGCGTGCGTGCGTGCGCGTGCGTGCGTGCGTGCGTGCGCGTGCGTGCGTGCGTGCGTGCGTGCGTGCGTGTGTGCGTGCGTGGTGGTGTGTGTGTGGGGGGGGGGGGGGGGGATTGAATGGACTGTTTCTTTATGTCTGGCTCTTCAACTGTGACATGTGGCCTCTGGTTTATGCCTGCAGATTTCGTGTTGGCAGTGTCACGCTGCGCTGAGCATTGCGACAGGTGGCCTTGTAGGGGGGGTTGGAGGCCCCAAGTACAGGGAATTTCAAGTTTTTGGGCGATGTGGGTTAACATTGGAAACAGCCTGCTAATGTGGTAGGGATCACTGGCAGAGCCTCACATGGTGCAAAAGCCATTGCTAAGGGCTTACTCTGGCCCCTCAACAGGCAGCGCTGCCTGCCGCTTGGTGCCAAGTGGTGTGGCTTGATCTGGAAGCACTACAAGATGCAGCTTAAAGTAGTAACCAACAGCCAGCACCACACCTGTGGGCCCTGGAAACCCCACCACCCTACTCCTTAACCCTTGTGATACAATTATTGTTCGGGTGCGCATCCCCAAAAGCCCGCTGGCATGGCCGCAATGTTGCAAGCAAGTCTTGTGTGCCAAGGGGGGTGGTGGTGTGGGTAGGGGGGGGGGGGGGGGGGATTGAATGGACTGTTTCTTGATGTCTGGCTCTTCAACTGTGACATGTGGCCTCTGGTTTATGCCTGCAGATTTCGTGTTGACGGTGTTGCGCTGCGCTGAGCATTGCGGCAGGTGGCCTCGTAGGGGGGGTTGGAGGCCCCAAGTACAGGGAATTTCAATTTTCGGCCGATGTGGGTTAACATTGGAAACAGCCTGCTAATGTGGTAGGGATCACTGGCAGAGCCTCACATGGTGCAAAAGCCATTGCTAAGGGCTTACTCTGGTCCCTCAACAGGCAGCGCTGCCTGCCGCTTGGTGCCAAGTGGTGTGGCTTGATCTGGAAGCACTACAAGATGCAGCTTAAAGTAGTAACCAACAGCCAGCACCACACCTGTGGGCCCTGGAAACCCCACCACCCTACTCCTGAACCCCTATGATACAAACACTGTAGGGGGCGCATCCCCAAAAGCCCGCTGGCATGGCCGCGATGTTGCAAGCAAGTCTTGTGTGCCAAGGGGGGTGGTGGTGTGTGTGGGTGGGGGGGGGGGGGGAGGGGGAGAGGGGGGGAGGGTGAATGGACTGTTTCTTGATGTCTGGCTCTTCAACTGTGACATGTGGCCTCCAGTTTCTGCCTGCAGATTTGTTGTTGGCAGTGTCACGCTGCGCTGAGCATTGCGACAGGTGGCCTCGTAGGGGGGGTTGGAGGCCCCAAGTACAGGGAATTTCAATTTTCGGCCGATGTGGGTTAACATTGGAAACAGCCTGCTAATGTGGTAGGGATCACTGGCAGAGCCTCACATGGTGCAAAAGCCATTGCTAAGGGCTTACTCTGGCCCCTCAACAGGCAGCGCTGCCTGCCGCTTGGTGCCAAGTGGTGTGGCTTGATCTGGAAGCACTACAAGATGCAGCTTAAAGTAGTAACCAACAGCCAGCACCACACCTGTGGGCCCTGGAAACCCCACCACCCTACTCCTGAACCCCTATGATACAAACACTGTAGGGGGGCGCATCCCCAAAAGCCCGCTGGCATGGCCGCGATGTTGCAAGCAAGTCTTGTGTGCCAAGGGGGGTGGTGGTGTGTGTGTGTGTGGGGGGGGGGGGGGGAGGGGGAGAGGGGGGGGAGGGTGAATGGACTGTTTCTTGATGTCTGGCTCTTCAACTGTGACATGTGGCCTCCAGTTTCTGCCTGCAGATTTGTTGTTGGCAGTGTCACGCTGCGCTGAGCATTGCGGCAGGTGGCCTCGTAGGGGGGGTTGGAGGCCCCAAGTACAGGGAATTTCAAGTTTTTGGGGGATGTGGGTTAACATTGGAAACAGCCTGCTATTGTGGTAGGGATCACTGGCAGAGCCTCACATGGTGCAAAAGCCATTGCTAAGGGCTTACTCTGGTCCCTCAACAGGCAGCGCTGCCTGCCGCTTGGTGCCAAGTGGTGTGGCTTGATCTGGAAGCACTACAAGGTGCAGCTTGGAACAGTAAACAAACAACCAGCCTGACCACACCTGTGGGCCCTGGAAACCCCACCACCCTACTCCTTGAACCCCACCCCCCTACTCCTTCAACCCCACCACCCTAGTCCCCAACCTTGTAACTGGGAAGACATGAATGCTGTATATACTATGCACCTGCTGAAATCTATCCTATATGTACAATGTACCTGCTGAACTTGTGTATGCTTGGTTATAGGACAATCACCATTGACCGAGGCTTGTGGCTTACCAAGCGTGCTTGCTGAAGCGTTTGCTGTGGTTTAGGCCTGGTGCCCTGTATGCATGTATATGGATTAGTTGATAATACAAGGCACAGTCATCAGTTTAGCAACTCTAGGATACAGTATGGCCGCACTGCTGTGGCACAACCAGCCAGATTCAAGTTGATATGCCTCACCACCTACCAGGGCTGAACTAATTCATGAACAGACATGCACACACTGTGGCTGGCAGATGAGCCCTTGCATGTGCTGTGCACACCGTTGACCTGACAATAAACTGCGCAAGCCATTTCTTCAGTCAAAAGTCAACTGTCACATGCTGACCCCTTGTTGGTCCAGGAGCCTGTTGGATGCCTTGACCTGTTACAATGACAACCCCTTACGTCATCCTTGCTTGCTACAGCAATATACGCGTCGCAGGCACGCACCCTGGCAAAAGCACCCGCCAGAAGCTCAACAGGAGCATGACACAACTGCCATGCCATTTTGGACCAGCAGACAGATGGCCATTTTACATGTGGCATACTCACCCACAGCTGCTCAAGCTACTACCCTCAACAGCAAAACACAACTTCAACAGAGCCGCTGCACAGCAGCCAACATCGGTCATGTCAACCAAGCAAAAATACGGACATGCCGCTAACCACACCCCATGGCCACAACATCATGTGCTGGATCAACCGAATGCTACAATATGGTACTGTTGAGCAGATGTGTACTTGATGCAGGCGCACACGCACACACTTGGTGCAACCTCACAGCTGCAACCTCCTGCAAAAGCAACCACATAATCAGTTCGAGTGACCCAGCACCTGCTGCAGGACGTCTGCTGACAGGTTTGTGCTGGGCACCACCAAGCACTGAGGCACCTGAATCAACTGCACGCTGCTGCTGGACGTGAGCTTGTAGATGGATGCTAAGCCTGTGGCAATGCTGACGATAGGCTGGCCACTTGCATCACGCCTCACAACTGGCAGGGCACCTGGGCCGGCGCTGATTACAGCGTCACACAGGGCTGAGTCCGAACCGGCCACATCTGCAGGCAGAATAGTGAAACCTTCCTGCCCCAGCAGCTGAAACACAAAGTCAGGATTAGCCGGGATGTAGTTCTGCAGAAGCTCCGCTACAGCAGGTGGCTGCATCGGCACACCCGGCACCCCACGAGCAGCCGCTGCTGCTGCGTCACCCGCCTGTGCTTGCCCACCCCCACCACCTGCTGCTGCTGCTGCTGCGGCCTCAGTACCTGCAGCAGCAGCTGCTGCTGGTGCCCCGCCTGCGCCTGCACCCGCTGCTGCTGCGTCACCTGCCTGTGCTCCCCCACCCCCAGCTGCTGCTGCTGCGGCGTCAGTACCTGCAGCAGCAGCTGCTGCTGGTGCCCCGCCTGCACCTGCACCCGCTGTTGCTGCGCCACCCGCCTGTGCTGCCCCAACCCCAGCTGCTGCTGCTGCTGCCCCGCCTGCGCCCACACCCGCACCCGCTGCTGCTGCTGCTGCCCCGCTCACACGATCATACTCAGCTTTCAGGGCCTGCACACACGACAGCAGTGCAACAGCACAGTGCAGGGCATGCACTTGGTCAAAGCAGTGCAAGGAGTGTTGCTGTTGGCGCGCAGTACCTCTACGCACTATCTGTCAAGCCCCACTGAATTCATTGCTGCCATCAAGCTACTCAACACACAGATGCTGTGTGTATGTTGAACACAGCGCTGCTGCTGTGGATGCCATAAACATGCGGCTGCTGTGAGCCACAGGTAGTACAGAAGAACAGTCACAACAGCTTTGTCAGCAGTGAGCATGCAGCCACGTGACCTACCCAGTTGGTGTGCAGTATGATGGTCTGCTTGGCAGAGCGCAGGGCCTGGATGTCCTTGGGCACGGGCGGGGCGACACCAGGCTCCAAGCAGGGCTGCTCCGCCGCGCTGCGCAGCACGCCTCCAGTCGACCTTGTATAGTTCACCACGCGGAGGCCTGGGATGCCAGTGTCAAATGGCGAGATATACATTCCCTCGTGGTGGACTGTGTTCTGGTCGCTGACAGGTGCTGAGGACTTGACGTAGCCTGAAGCCTCGAGCCGTACCTCCAGGCCAGTGTCCTCGGCGGCTGCCCTTAGCTGCATGACAGGCAACATACCATGCGCATAGATTCAGTACATTGACAGGCAAACACACCACGCACATATATTCAGCACATCGACAGGGAAACACACCATGCGCATATATCCAGCACATGCGCATATATTCAGCACATGCAGCTCGCTGAGACGCATCATAGTACACCTGATGCTGCGTCCTGAGCAGCCGTTCAGATCAGTGGAAGCTTTGGCATCCTGGACACGATCAGCTCAGCCGCACAACCGCCCGCCGTCGGCAAGGCAACCGTGAGGTGGTGCTCACCTCCTTCAACAGCGATGGCCTCTGCAGCGCCTTGGTCACGTTGGCCAGCGACTGAGTGCTCCGCTGTGCCTCAGGCAGGGGACCGTTGCCCGTGTACTGGGCGATGGGCGCCGACAGCTCCTGCAGCTCTATCTCACTCTTGGTCGGCTGCTTTGCCCCGCACCCATTCTCTCCCTTGCACAGCTTGCTTGCACATGGCAGAAACTGGCTGCAATCTGGGTTTATGCAGGGCTTTTTCTGCAGGTTTGCAAGCTGTGACTCAGACAGGGGCCTCTGCCTCTTGCGGCTTACTGGCGCCTCTGCTGCTGCTGCTGGCGGTGCTGCTGCTGACAGGGGCTCTGGGGCTGCTGGCGTGGCTGCTGCTGGCATGGTCCCTGCTGCTGGCGCGGCCGCTGCTGCTGCTGCTGGCATGGTCCCTGCTGCTGGCGCGGCCGCTGCTGCTGGCGCCGCCGCTGCTGCTGGCGCGGCCGCTGCTGCAGCTGCGGCCGGTGGGGGCTGCTGCTGCTGTGGTGGCCCGCCTGCTGCCTGGGCACCTGCATCATCATAACAGCATTCGAAGCAGGCAGTCAGGGGATGCTCAGCCAGTACTGAACACCCATGGCGGTGCGTGTCTATCCCCGTCAACCCACAGTGCAACCCACCAGTAGTGATGTTCTGGCTTTCCGCAAACTCCAGGTGCGCCACCAAGTGAGGGAGGTCTGGCATCAGCACGTCCTTGGCGATGAACTCCACTGTCTCCTCCAGCTCCTGCACCTCGTCCCTCTCGTTCTTGAACATGCCCCTCCAGTGGCTGTTGGCTGGCTGGTTGATCAGGAACCGTGCAACAGCCTGAACAGACACACAGCAGCAAGAGTGGTGGTTGGTGGTTGAAAGGCTGGGCTGCAGCTTTGCCTGTGCTCCTGCTGCTCTTCATGCACCTACCCTGAGGATCATAAGGTGCTTGTCATCGGTGCTGTGTGCAGCGCTCAGGGCATCCTGCAGGCTGTGCTTCTGCGCCGCTGCACAGTTGAGCACGTCTTCTACTGCAGCTGTAAGCAATGGGGCGGCATCATCCTGCTCTCCGTGTATCAGAATAAAAACCTTTTGCCAAGGATACTCTTTAGTGGGGACTCTTGCGGTGGGGTTGCCTCGTGCATGCCTTGACAACCCCCTGAAGCTGCTCTTCCACTGTGCTTCTGTCAGCCGAAGGAGAGCCATGATGGCTGGTGGTGCAGCATGGGAACACACCGTAAGCTGCACTCTGTACCACTAGAAAGCCGCGCAAGGAATGGACTGCAACTGTATTTTTTTGAATTGAACCTGATCTGATCACCGAACGACAACACGGTTCAGTTCCCTCTGCTATGAGCATAAACTCCAGCTACTGTTGGCATTGGGAGCTTTGTCGTTTTGCTTTTGGCTAAGGAAACTGCAGGCTTTGCCCGGCCACTCCTAATAAACACCTCTCAAGCCAAGTAAAGGTAGGAGCTTTCATTCCAAACTTGCAGGAAGATTGGATGAAACCACCCTATCTGCCCACGCTGGACTTTCGCTATTTCCTTCCTATTTAGTATAAGGTCAGGGCTGCCAAGCAAAGGGCCTCCGCACAGGCGCAAATGAGATAATTGTGTATGGAGTATTATCAGGTCTTACATTAAAGACTTCAACATATTAGCAAATGCTCATGCAGCAGGGCCACCGAACAGCGCAGCTCCTGCAGGACAGCAGCTTCCTTTCCGTCCTAGCTACCGCAGCCTGCGCGTCTTGCACTCACCGTGACCGTGACGCCCGTCATTGAGAACAAGCATGCGCTCAGGCGCGGAAGGGGCGGGCCAGCATATCGTATGGTCTGCGCACTACAAGTTCCCAAGGTGGGGGCCGAGCTGGTGAAGCGATATGCGATTATAGAATTTATGTTCTGCAACTTTGCATATGGGCTTTCAATGAGGTGGTGACCGCTGGCCAGAACGCACATGCAACCATCCAGCAAGCAGCTGCAGAAAGTGACCCAACGCAGCAGGCCGCACATGTAGGCTCTGCATAGATGGGATGGCTGTGTTATTCCTTCATCTTACAAATACGCACATGGCACCAGCTGACAGCACTTGGGCTTATCTTGCTAGCACTTGCAAATAGATGGCAGCTAGCTGCAGCTGGTGCGCCATACTTCAGCAGGCACGAGCTGGAGAGTCAGTCTGCGTGCTTTATGCGGTCGAATTGAATGATGTAGTGATTTGCTTGTGCTTCTTGTGCAGCTGGTGCTTCAGGAAGAAGCAGGAGATTTGTACAGCAGCAGAATCAGCTGCAGCAGGTGTCAAAAGCAGCTGAAGTAGGCACAGGCAGGCGCAGACAAATATGCATTGGCAGCAGGTACTCTGACTGCCACAAGCTGGTACAGGCCCAAACAGAAGACGGCATGCCGGAAGGCCTCAAAAGTGGCACCCTAGAAGGCAGGCACAAGCCAAGTATAGAGCGTCAGGTGAGCATGTGACTGTGCAGGCGCAGAGGGCGGCTGGAGGAAGCCCCATTGAGCAGAACCAGGAGGGGGCCCTAGGAGGCGGGCACAAGCAGGAGTGCGGCGCACCAGGTACGCACATGCATTCATTGAATAGATGTGCAGGCGGCGAGGGGTGCTGGAGCGGGACCCCTGGAGCACAAGCTGGAGGGGGCGCTTCAAGGAGGGAGGCACAAGCTGGGTTCACGGCGCACCAGGTACGCACATGCATTTAAAAGATTTGCAGGCGGTGAGGGGTGCTGGAGCGGGACCCCTTGAGCACAAGCTGGAGTGGGCGCTTCAAGGAGGGAGGCACAAGCTGGATTTACGGCGCACCACGCACACACGTGCTCATGAAAGATCTTGGTATCGTGGGTGATGATGCGATGGAGATGACGGTGGTGGTGGTGGTGGCGGCGGTGGTGGTGATGTTGGTGGCGGTGATGGTGATGGTGGTGGCGGTGGTGGTGGTGGCGGTGATGGTGGTGGCGGCAGTGGTGGTGGCGGCGGTTTGGTGGTGGTGGCAGTGGCGGCGGCGGTCGTGGTGGCGGCGGTGTTGGTGGTGGTGGCGGCACTGCTCAGCAGCAGCACCAACAAGAGCAGCTCCTTGGCAGCAGCAGCACCAACAGAAGCAGCAGCTCGGCAGCAGCAGCAACAGCAGCACCAGCACAAGCAGCAGCTCAGCAGCAGCAGAACCAACAGAAGCAGCAGCTCAGCAGCAGCAGCAGCACCAACAGAAGCAGCAGCAGCAGCTCAGCAGCAGCAACAGAGGCAGCAGCTCAGCAGCAGCACCAACACACGCAGCAGCAGCAGCAGCAGTAGCAGCAGCAACAGAATCGACAGCTTAGCAGCAGCAGCACCAACACAAGCAGCAGCTCAGCAGCAGCAGCAGCACCAACATAAGCAGCAGCTCAGCAGCAGCAGCACCAACAGAAGCAGCAGCAGCAGCTCAGCAGCAGCAACAGAGGCAGCAGCTCAGCAACAGCAGCAGCAGCACCAACACACGCAGCAGCAGCAGCAGCAGCAGCAACAGAATCGACAGCTTAGCAGCAGCAGCAGCACCAACAGAAGCAGAAGCAGCCGCACCACCAGCAACAGCAAATCACAGCCGCATACGTCATGGCATAAAAGGTGACTGACAGTGCGCGCGCCCATGCAGTTACACAAGGGACACATGCTGGTTGTGGTGGAGATGGCTGCATGAAGCTGGCGGTGGCAGCAGGGACAAACATGCAGGCCCTTTTTTGGCCTGGAAACAGGGGCACCAACAAGATTGGAGGCAGCGGCGGCGGCAGGAGCAGCAACAGATGCGCGGATGCAGGAGCTTGAGGTGCAGCAGCAGAAGAGGAGGAGGCTGCAGCACCGGTGCGTGACAACTTGTGCATCAACATGCAACACAATAGACAGTTGGTGTGCTGGTGGTCATCACGGTGATGATGGTCGCGGCGGAGGCAGTTGTACGGACTTGTTTGTCATGATGCGGGGTTCAACAGTGTTGGTGCTGCCGGCATACAGTGGTGGTGGTGCGAGGGTGTCGTGGTTGCGCTTCTTGGGCCGATTCGGCAGGGCCTCGGCAACCAGAACCTTCATGTCAATTTGAGGGTGCCTATGTGGCTTCATTGACAGATCCCAGTCTGTCAGTGGCTGTAGAAGTAAAGCTGCGGACTGCGACCTGGGCCCCTACACAGCTTCATGGACACCCAGCTGGGTACTGTACTACGAGCAGCACTGCGCAAGCCTGTGCGCAATCATTCGCACCATAAATTTCATCTGGCACCAATGCTTCTAACGATTGGATGGCAGCGCAAGCACCTGTTTATAGATAGACCTTGTTGTGCGCCCCCCAAAACCTACCAACCTGATGATGTGCTGAGCTCAGCTCAATGTGACCAAGCCCATCTGCCATTGACAAACACGAGCTGCCACACTTTTACACAACTCACGACTCCAAGATCAAGCCTTCACCAAGTACCAGGCAATCATTTCGTAAAGCTTGCAACTGCCACAGCAACCAACACTGCTACTACCGACAACCCCCCTGACCGACACTTCTACCAAACTCAGCCAAACAACTGCCAGTAGCTGTCCTCAAACAAAAAAAGCTTGGTGGCACCTGCTGGGCAGCTGAGCGGCCCTGATGCTCCTGCAGCTGCTACAACTACCACCTCATACAGGTATCAAGAGTCGCAGCTGAGCCCTCCGTGTGTGTCTGCATGCTGCAAGAGCATCGTGGCATCACACAAAAGGCCAACCACGGAGCACCCAATCTTCAAGAAACAAGCCTTCACAAACAAACCTCCAACAGCCCAAAACGCCCCTACTTTCTGATCTCACAACAGCTGCTGTGCTGCTGGTGCCCCTACTGCTGCTTCTCGATGAGCACTGAGCGGCAGCACCCCAGGCAGAACAAAAACAGGCGGGCAGCTGCAGCCCTCAAGCTGTTGAAACCGTTCAGCTGCAGCCAGACAGCTGTGCTCATGCTGTTGCTGTCTTGGGCCCGGCTGCAGGGCTGGAAGCCACGCTCTCATCAAACCATGCAGTGAAGGCCACGTCCCGCCTGTACATCTCAGCCCAGGCAGTACCCTGTACCGCACACGCAGCAATACGCAGCAATACACAGCAACGGGGCAAGTAAGTCAACATGCAGGGGAGTGTATGTCAACTACATGAATATTACAGCATGTTGTGTCAACAAGGTTTCAAGGGTAAGGTGTGATGTAAGCCATGTACCAGGAGTGTCGAGAGTCTTTTCAATAAAACACCAGATCACCACCCTTGGCTACGACACGTGAGTTGCAGTAGAGACGATCAACATCATCACACACATATGGTGTGCGTGCATGTGTGGTAGGGGTGTGGGCCACCACCCAGCAATACATGGACAATCCTGACTAGTACCCCCCCCCCAGCCCAGCCCCTCACCTTTGCGGCATCCAGCCTGCGGTTGACAGCTGCCAGGGCTGCGGTAAGGGACAGTGGCGTTCACGGCAGCAGACAGACAGGAACACAGACGCGACAGGTCGTCAGTAAGCTATGACGGGTGTGACCACTCAACACATTGGTGCCGTATCAAGCTGCTATTGACATAGTGTTACATGAGCCTTGTGAGTACCTGGTCACGGCTGGCTGGCATTTCACTGCTGTGCTGTGCTAGGCTGCAAGACCTGGACAATGCTGGACAATGCTGTGGTGATAGTGATGTATCAGCCCTGGCACCGCCTCTGCTGATGCCCAGGGCCGGTGCCTGCCTTCAAAAAGTTGACATATATGTTGCTGATTGTACAGTGCAGCCCCGATACCTGGTCCCATGCATGCACCGCCCCACACTCAACCATCCAGCCTAGTCAATGTCTGTCCAACCAGACGCCCCCCCCCCCCCGCGCTTCTCACCTGCCACCTGCTCCATGCGCACAGCCCTAAGCAGACTGCCCCTCCCCCCGTCATCCCCAGTATCAGCCGCTGCCAAACTGTTATCACCTGCCACCATCCCTGTAGAGGACTCTTGACTGCCATTCACGCAAGGGCTCACCCAACAGCACGGTGACCGCCCAGCCCACCATGTTCCCGCCTTCAATATCAGCTACAGCCATATGCATGCTCAGCCCCCCTGCGCCCCGCTTCTCACCTGCCACCTGCTCCTTGCGCACAGCCTCAGCAGACTTTGACAGCTGGGTGTCCAGCAGACGGGTGGCCTCAGCCTGCACAGCAGTAACAGTGACACAGCACAGAGTGGAGCTGAGAACAGCGGTGTGTTGCAGCAATGGCATTATTTGACATACACATACAGATAAGCTCGGCATCTTGTGAGCAGGATGCTCAAAGCCTTTGTCCCTACCTGCAGCCCCTCGATCTCTGCCTTGGCGTCGGTCACAGCAGCGCTCTGCAGCCAGGCCTGGTACTCCTTGGTCAGCTTGTCAGCAGTGGCCTCGTCAGCGCTGCCAGCCTGCTGCTTGGCTGACACCAGCATCTGCCAGGGCAGCTTGTGGG
Source organism: Desmodesmus armatus (assembly GCA_007449985.2). Lineage (NCBI taxonomy): Eukaryota > Viridiplantae > Chlorophyta > Chlorophyceae > Sphaeropleales > Scenedesmaceae > Desmodesmus > Desmodesmus armatus. The sequence goes on from VIIQ02000271.1 coordinate 18,989, forward strand.
ACTGTGGGCGGGACACATGACAGTGAAGTGACAGCGGCGGCAGCAGTAGCAGCAGCAGATGAGGCAAGGTAGAAGGTATGTAATAAAGTTGGTGAAATGCTAAGAAGTGGATGTGCACTCTATAGCGCCTTCTGGTGTCTCTCTGCAGGGGCAGGGGTGGGGGGCAAGGGGAGGGGAGGAAGAGAGGGGGGGGGGGGGGAGGAGGAAAAGGGAGGGGGGAGGGGACGGGGGAGGAGGGGGGCAGGGGAGGAGGGGGTGAAGGCCGCAGGGGGCAGGGGAGGGGACACGGGCACCAGCATAGCTACTTGGATGAAGCCAGGTGAAAGTGTGTAGGTGGGCTGTGACCTCATCTGTCTAGATAACCTATTTGCATCCACCTGGCTCCCACCCTAACGGGCAATGCCACCGCACTTTGGCACGGGAGGAGTGTCAGCTGGCAGCTTTGCTTGAGCTTTGCGCAGGTCCACATAGGGTGAAGTGCTATAGGCAGGGCTTGCATAGCAGGTAGCTGCAGCTGGTGCTGTGATACCCCTCCTGTGCCTGACAGCACCAGCAGTGCCTACTTGGGTGGGGGCCAAGTGGAAACCAGTAGGTGGGCTGTGTCCTCATCTGTCCGATGACGACAAGCCAACCTACTTGTATCCACCTAGCTCCCACTCTAGTTGCCGGCGATGCCACCACTGCTGGGCACAGGAGGGGTGTGTATTAGCGACGTGCACATATCCTCATGGGGTGGAATGCGGTGAAGCGGGGCATGCATAGCAGTTGGCTGCAGCTGCTGCATTTATCCCCTCCTGTGCCACTGCCAGGGCCTGGCAGTACTGGCAGTGCCTTCTTGACTGGGGGTCAGGTGGAAACAAGTAGGTGCGCTGTGTCCTCCTTTGTATGAAGCAGGCCACAGGGCGCACCTATTGTTATCCACCTGGCTCCCACCCTAGTAGGCAATGCCACCGCTGTCATGCACAGGAGGGGTGTCAGCTGGCGACTTCACTTAAACTTTGCGCACATCCACATGCAAATAACATGCTATGGGCGGGTAATGCAAAGCAGGTGACCGCAGCATTTCCACCCTCCTGTGCCTGACAGCACCAGCAGTGCCAACTTGGGTGGGGGCCAAGTGGAAACCAGTAGGTGGGCTGTGTCCTCATCTGTCCGATGATGACAAGCCGACCTACTGATATCCACCTGGCCCCCACCCTAGTGGGCACTGCCACCGCTGTTTTGCACAGGAGGGGTGTCAGCTGGCAGCTTTGCTTGAGCTTTGCGCAGGTCCACATAGGGGGAAATGCTTAGGGCGGGGCATGCATAGCAGGTAGCTGCAGCTGGTGCAGTGATACCCCTCCTGTGCCTGACAGCAACGGCAGTGCCTACTTGGGTGGGGGCCAAGTGGAAACCAGTAGGTGGGCTGTGTCCTCATCTGTCCGATGACGACAAGCCGACCTACTGATATCCACCTGGCCCCCACCCTAGTGGGCACTGCCACCGCTGTTGGGCACGGGATGGGTGTCAGTTGGCGAATTGCACATATCCGCGTGGGGTGGAATGCTATGGGCAGCGCATGCATTACAATGGGCTGCAGCTGCTGCATTGATACCCCTCCTGCGCCTGACAGCACTAGCAGTGCCTACTTGAGTGGGGCCAGGTGGAAACAAGGAGGTTGGCCGTGTCCCAACTTGTTAGGATTAGGACAGGCAACCTTCTTTGCATCCACCTGGCCCCCACCCTAGTGGGGGTTACGCCACTGCTGCCAGCAGTACGGTACAGGATGTGTGTCACACTTTACTTGAGCGTGTGCAGATCCACATAGGGTGGAATGCTATGGGCGGGGCATGCATAGCAGGTAGCTGCAGCTGGTGCAGTGATACCCCTCCTGTGCCTGGCAGTACGGCAGTGCCTACTTGAGTGGGTGCCAGGTGGAGACAAGTAGGTGAGCTGTACCCTCATCTGTCAAAATGGGGATCCAGGCCAACGTACATGCATCTACCTGGCTCCGGAGGTGGGATCCCACCTAGTAGGCATTGCCACTGCTGCTGGGCACGGGAGGGGCGCCAGTTGGCAACACTTTTGCAGCATCGCACAATAGGTTGAACTGTGCACTATGTATACGTTCTCTCAGCTTTCAGCCAACTACACCTTGCCAAAGCCAAATAAGTCTTGGGTGAGGCTTTTGTTGAACCCCACTACCCCTGGCTTGGCATTATGTCGTCTACCAGTCAGGGGAGTAAAGCAAAGGTGTAAGGCGATTGACAGCACAGAGGGGTTTAAGATGCCGCCATACCCCACCTCCTCTTCCCACAGCATCCACCAACACACCGCCTAGCCCCTGACAACCTCGAGTGTGCGTGCAGAAGCTTCACACAGCAGTAGGAAGCGTCAGCTGCAAATTTTCAATTTCCCGCTGTTTTTGAATGCAAATGTTCATTTATCCCGCCTTTTTGGAATCGTCAGGCCATGCGCACCTGAGCCAGGGCCTTGACCTTGTCAGCAAACTTCTTGTAGCCAGCAGAACCACCGTCCACACCCACAGGGGCACCTGCAAAAAGCAGACACGGCATGTACACAGGCTTGGGGTTTAGGGTTCATCCACAGTTCATCCCTTCCGCAGTTCATCCCATTTGGGAGTACCTCCAAAGACCTGAAAGGCCACAATACAGAGAGAATGACAGCACAAAGGCATCGTGATGCAGCAGTTCCATCTCCACTGCCACTCTTGAGTGCCAGCACGTGCTCAAAGTTACATGCAGGTGAACCACCTTCCCATTCCTGACCAAAAATGATCAGAGTGGTTGGGACGAATGGAAGTGCGGTCTGCTGCTGCTTCCAGTCAGCCAGCTGCTGACCTTTCGGTGCCATCCACACACTTGGGCAACCTTGGACGCTCTGCCATTGGCCTCCCCTACCCCAAACCAGGTTCCCTGAGCCCCTCCACCCCAGCCCCGCCCTGCTGCATGCTGTGCTGCTACATGTGAGCCCACCTGTCTCTGCCTCCACAGCATTGGCAGCATCCACCAGGGCAGCATGGTAGTCTGCAGCACACAGCAAAGCACAGACAGTATTGGTGTCGTTGCATTCTGTGCATGATGGCCTTGTCCACAGCATGGTCTGTCATGCAGGTAGCTGTTGTGCACAGAAGATGTTCAGCGCAGCAGTTCAGTGTGCAACAAACTACGCCACAACCATTGATGATTACAGACAGTGGACATCGTCCCTGCTGCTGTCCACACAAGCAGGCACGTGCCTGCACATCAACACAGGAGCAGTGTCCAAGCTGGTGGGACATGCACACACGCACACGCACCCCCATGCATGCACACGCACGCACACACGCCCCCCCCCCCCCAAAAACACCCACACGCGCACCTGCGCATTAGTACGCATGAGCACGCATGCATTCCCCCTGCTGACACCCACACAATCTTGCCGCCGCAACTGGTGTGGTGTATGGCTTTTATGGCTTGATGCGACCTCTGTCAATACATGCACTTGCGTGACACAAACAAACGTACAAACTGTATGCACCTCACTGACAGGACACACACAGGGGTGTCAGAGGCTACTAAAATTGTTGCCGCACCTGGTGTTGTGTATGGCTTGATGCGAGCCAGCATGTCCTTCAGTGACTCAGCGCCAGCAGTGGCTGCTGACACCTTGTACTCCAGCTCAGTGGCAGGGGCGGCAAAGCCAGCCTGCAGGGAGCAACGAATCACAACCGGAATAATTGAAACACATAAGATTTGTGAGCTGCGCGGAATCATTGTTAGTACATCTCTTGACAGAAGTGTTTTGGAGGTGGGAAGTGAGGGAGCATCAGCACCAGCAGAGGCTACTGACACCTTGTACTCCAGCTCAGTTCTGATCGCTGGCCTGACGGTTCCAAGGGCGGCAAAGCCAGCCTGTCGAGAGCGATCAGAACACGGCAAGGAGCGGCAGGGTGGCAGAGGAGGCTTGTCAGAATATAGGGGGGAAAAGTCTGAACGGCACCAGCAGTGGCTGCAGACACCTTGTACTCCAGCTCAGTGGCGGGGGAGTATTGAAACCACGTTGGAGAGGCAGAAAGCTGAGGGCAAGTGTGTGCTGAGACAATGGTTCGGCTGTTGCTGCTGCAGCCACTGACACGGGCTGCGCATCCACAGCAGCCCTCCTCCACCAGCTGTTGCCGCTGCCACCACCGCTGCTGTTGTACTTCAAGTACACTGTACTTGAAATACAGTGTACTCAAACTGTGAGGGCTTTTGCAAAAACATTACAACCCCAGCCACAGATATGCGACCTCAGTTGATGCCTCCCCAACACCCCCATTGCTCATGCGTCTTTGCAACTGCCTAGGTTGCAACAGCTGCTCGACCCCGCCAATCCCAGCTGCTACAACATTGCGTCGCGCCGTGTGCAAACTCACTTTGAACAAAAACCCTACGGCAAAACCCTACGGCAAGGACCCAACTACACCCCCCCCCCAAAAGGCACAGTTGCCCGTATCGCACCCATCATAACACTCGGCTGTTTGGCTTTTAGCTGTAGTGCAACCAGCCGGCACCACCACCCTCCTGCTGCTGTACTGCTGCTATATTGCTGCTGCTATGCCCCTGGCAGGAAGCAACAAGCGGACCGACAAGCCCCCTAGTGTCAGGACCAGCAGCACGCTCCCACCTGAGCACCAACGTCCTGCAGCTTTTACTTTCACCTGGTTGTTTCACAGCTATCCAGCTGTAACACAACCAGCCGGCACTGCCAACCTTTATGCTGCTGTACTGCTGCAATCTGCTGCTGCTATGCCCCTTGCAGCAATAAACATGCAGACCTGCAGTCCCACCGTACTAGCTTAGATCAGCGCGCTCTCACCTGAGCACCGACGTCCTGCAGCTGAGCCACATAGCGCTTCACTGCAGCCACACCACCTGCCTTCTCCCAGTCCAGAGGCACAGCAATGTTCTGTAGAGAGATACATGAGCAGCAGTGTGCACAACACAGCACAGAAGAGCATTGCATGCTTCAAGGTCTGATGCAACACACGTTGCTGATCGTGTGTGTGTGGGGCGGGGTGGGGTGGGGGATGTCCCAGCAGGGACGCATTCGCATTCGTGCTACATGCATGGCTACAATATGTGGGCACATAGGCATTTCCCCCCGTCCATAGGCACTGCAATGTTCTGCAAAGACACCACATCATCATGCACATCATTTCGGCATGCTGTCCTGTGCTGTCATCCCTCCCGCTGCTGCTGGTGCTGCTGCTTCTGGAGACATTTGATAAACACCACACAGCTGCTGCACCGACGAGGTGGTAGCTATCACACTTGGTTGATGTAACCAGACCCCTCACTTCCCCTGTCGCCCTACTGCACTCTGCTGATCCTTCCATTGACCAGCAGCAAGCAAGGGCACTTGGAATCAGGAACAGTCCTGCTGCATTTTCCCAATGACCCAAAGTTGTTTCTCGATTAACCAAAAGAGTTTGCATTTGTGGGGTGAACATGCGCAGCCAAGATTGGACTTCATCAGCAACAATGCAACTGCCTTGCAAACCCCTTACTGGTGACACCAGGATGTCCATTTACACTGCTACTGCTGCATGCTTGCAGCCATTCTCACCTCCTCCATGCTTGATCAATACCCCCCCCCCCCCCCCCCTTTCCCTGCCCAAGACCCCCCCCCCTTCCACCCACGCAGAACTTCCTGTCCCCCAGCTCAACGGCTGTTGTACCACCCCATCTGTTCATCCCACCCACCTGGATGCCTGACTCCACGATCTGTGCTGCTGCATACTTGCGCTCTATCTGGGAAGCCAGCTCATACTCTGGCTCCTCCTTGCCTGCAGCTGCTGGGCCCTTTGCAGCAGCTGCAAACTGCTCCCGCTGGAAGGCCTTCACTGCTGCCTCTGCCTCAGGATCAGATGTGTTGTTGAGGTTGTACACGACGTCCTTACGGCCGAAGGAGGACTCCTGGGTTGCGAAGGAACGACAGAGCACTGACGCAGCAGGTGCAGCAGCACCGGAGAGCACGAAAGAGCTGCCGCTGCCAGCGATGGATGCAAGCTGACGGAGAGCGTTAGTAAGCGCCATCTTCGTGCTGGCGGAGGGGTCAGCACGCCTGGCTCGCTTTCACAGGTGCAGGTGATCTGAGCGTGCTGTATCTGAGCGTGCCCCGACCCCGTCAGATCAGAGGGTCTTGAGAAGTGATCTGAGCATGTGTAACACTCTGCAACTTTTGCCTCTTTCTTCCGTCTCCAGGGTTTTGGGTGGTTACGTATGCCATGCATTGCTTTTTTCCCTAGGCACAGCCAGTGAAGACATAGCTGAGACGGATGCACAAAAGACAACATACATGGAAACTATACAAGCATAGCTTGCTCAGTGTCACAAAGCACACACATTCATCTGGTGCCAGCCTGGCACCTAGGTACGGTGGGGGCCAGGTCAGCTGGGCAGGGAGATCACACACAGACTCTACAGTGAAGGAACTGCGAGATACAATGCCGTAACATCCGCTCTCACGTTTTTCAGCATGATGTCCCTTCAGCGCACACAAGTCGACAAGCCAGCACATTTGAAACCAACCCAGCTGAATTCCCAGCTGGCGACTTCCAAAGCCCCAACATGGGTCTATGGCCAATCTGCGGGCTGAGCGGCGGGCCCATAAGGCCCCAGTTGCAAATTTGAAGCCCTAACAAGGGCTACCAAGGCTCATAGGGCCTGACTCACTGACTCATCAAGGTCCCAATACTACTACTACTACTACTTTACTGGATCAGGGCCTCGCCTGATCGCCCTTTCAGGAGCCAAACAAGGCCCATAGGGCAATACAGTGAAAGACCCGCTCCAGACTCCGCTGCAAATAATCCACTAGGTCTCAATCAGGTGCATCAAGAAGGTGCACCATCCATCGCCAATCATCAAGCTGCACTTGCAAGGCGCCCAGGCACAGCCACACTCCGTCAAGTCTATTTAGTACTACTGGGCTAGTAGCTCGCTCACCATGTGCTGGCCAGCACACGCCACTGCTGCACTGATACATGAGCTGCTCAGCTTGGGACAACTTGTCCCTCGAAGGCAACGCCCTCACCAACGGACAACTATGCTTGGTGGCCAACCAGCAAAGGCTCAGTGCTTATCAGCCATGCAGTGCCACAAAAAACTTGAAGTACACCAAGTGACACTTCCCTGATAGCATCCGATGGAGGCCCTTCCCTTCACTGTAAAGGGATCTTGGCGGCATTCCCAGCAACCACAAGAAACAGAACAGACAAGCCTGCAATTCTCAATCATTCCATTCATCAGAGCTTGTCCCTGAGCTCTCAGCCAGCTGTCCCTCCTGCTCATCCCGGGACCAGTCAAGGCCCTTCACTGTCTTCACCCCTGGGGGCAGCTGCAGCAGGCAGCTGACATCAAAGCTGCCGTCCCGAGGAGTCACAAGCTGCAGCTTCACCTCCTGCAGTGCAGGGCAACTGGCCGCTATCCTTGCAACCTGTGCTGCCTCCACACAAGCTGAGCAGTAACTCCAGCATGCCAGGCTCAATGTGTTGAGGTGTGGCAGCACGCGCTCTGGAGGGAAGATGTGGTCAAAGGCTGCCTGTGGGACAAGTGGCGCTGAGTTTTCTGAAATAATCAGAGCTGTGAGCTGGGTGGATGCTGTCAGGGCTGAGAAGCACTGGTAGGACCCATCCCCACCTGGCTCAGGGTCAGTCCTGTTTGGGCCCAAGTCTTTCAACTCCACTGTTTGGGCCCAAGTCTTTCAACTCCACGGTGCTGCAACTGGGTGAGGGGCTGCACCGCTGCCATCACCTGCCTGGGACTCCATCTTGACCCTTCAAGGTTTCTCGGCCACTGCAGGCGCAACTCCCTTAGCCTTGTCACAGCGCCTAACGTGCCGTGCTGCAGGCGCACTCCTGCACCCCGAAAGCACTGCAGGTTGCTGAGCCTTGAGAGTTGCAGTTCAGCGCTGGTGTCCCAGCTGGCATCACCATACCAAAGGTATTGATCAACTTCCAGATCAACTGCAGTCAGCCCTGCCGGCACCGCTGCTGCAACGGCGGCTATGGTGTTGCTGTACGACTGCGACACTGTGAGGCTCTGCAAGGGCTGCAGGTTGCTCAGCAGAGTGATGCTGGCTGCTGTCAGGCTTCCTGCTGCCAGCTGCAGTGCTGAGAGCTTGGGCAGCAGCTGCAGATGCTGCCACAGGGTTGACGTCACCTGGTCATGTAGAATTGGCTTTGTCCACTTGCTGTCGTACAAATCGACATCTTCCCACTGCAGCCGAGTCAGTGTGGTTGCACTCAGGAATTGAGAGACCAGCTGCAGAGTGAGGCAGCAGTTGCTCAGCCTTAGCTCCTGCAGCTGCGGTAATGCAGCGGCAGCAGCGCTGCTGCCACTGCTGCAGCTGCCGCTGCAGCTGGCAGCACTGTCAATGCCATTGCTACCAGGCCCAGTGAGTGACGAGCCCTGCCCCCTCCTGGAACTGCCACGTGTACTCATCCTGAGCCCTGGCAGCTGGCCCTTGATGTAGCTGAGGGAAATGCTGCGCATATGTGTGAACTTGGGGACAGGCAGCTGCAGCAGGGGCTGCTTCCAGGGTGATGGGTGGGCCGCAGTGTGATCATCGCCCTTCGCTGTGAGCCCCTTAACAACATTGCCATGCTTGCCCAGCCAACCCTGCAGCTGCCTGCAGCGCTCTGCTGGATGGTGCCTGTCGTGAAACTGTATGCTGACAAATGCTGGCACTGCGACTGCGGCTGCTGCCCATGCGCGGCACACCAATGCACAGCGTGTGAGGCGCTCCGTCAGCGGCAGGTGGCGCAGGATGCATGCCACAGCTGCCTCTGGGAGCTCTGGCAGCTGCTGTGCTGGTGCTGCAGTCGATAAGGCCCTGCAAGTAGCAGGCACAGCGAGGCAAGATGTCTGGCTGTGTGCATGCAAATGCGTGTTTTGCACTGCAGGGGGTTTGGTGCGTCTTCTTGTACACGTCAAAGCCTCCCACCCATCACATGTAGCATTTGCTTTGTACAAGATGCGTCCAGTTCAAGGCACCCACCTCGCTCTTCCAGCCATTGTAGGCCACAAGGTTAGAGCTGCCTGATTGCTGTCCCCAACGTTTGCTACCTGATGGTGGACCGTGCCTTGCAGTTGTGTCAGTTGTGAGCGAATGCGCCACGCTTTGGGTTGCAGCTGCCACCCTTGCCGGGAGAGTCAGATGAAAGTAAACAGTGATAGACATGAGTGGCTTGTTGTGTCAAGATGATGACGCTGCCTGTCACTGTCCAAGGGTTGGAGCTGGCAACCCAAACAACGTCCGACGGACGGGTCTCATACGTTCTCGTCTGTTTTGCTCTAATCATTCTGTTTCGTCTTTCGGATATAGTGCAATATTGTCAACAAGCGGAAGCCGCCACACGCTGCGCTAGCGCTACCGCTGCCAGGCTGCCAGGCAGAAGCTCTCGATTGAGAACGTGCACGCTCGACAACAGCTAGATCTACAAGCCACAGCGTATCACATTCTCTCGCAGCCGCAACAAAGCGCAGACCGCGATCAGGCAGCAAACGTTGGGGACAGCGATCAGGCAGCTCCAACCTTGTGGGCTGCAATGGCCGCAAGAGCGAGGTGGGTGCCTCAGGGTGGACTTACCTTGTACAGAGCACAAGCCAGAATTGATGGGTTGGAGACTTTCACGTGTACACCAGAAAACGCACCAAACCCCCTGCATGCAGTGCAAAATGTGCATTGGTATGCACACAGCCAGATATCTCCCCTCGCTGTGCTTGCTAAATGCAGGGCCCTACCCACTGCAGCACCAGCACAGCAGCTGCCAGAGCTCCCAGAGGCAGCTGTGGCATGCATCCTGCGCCACCTGCCTCTGCAACAGCGCCTCACACGCTGTGCATTTGTATGCAGCGCATGGGCAGCAGCCGTAGTCGCGGTGCCTGCAGTTGTGACCATACAGATTCACGACAGGCACCAACCAGCAGAGCGCTGCAGGCAGCTGCAGGGTTGGTTGAGCAAGCACGGCAGTGTAGTTGAGGAGCTAACAGCCAAGGGCGATGATCACACTGCGGCCCACCCCTCACCCTGGAGGCAGCCCCTGCTGCAACTGCCTGTTCACCAGTTCACACAGTTGCGCAGCATGTCCCTCAGCTACATCAAAGCCCAGCTGCCCGGGCTAAGGATGAGTACACGCGGCAGTTTCAGGAGGGGGCAGGGCTCCTCACTCACTGGACCAGCAGGCAGCAGTGGCATTGACTGTGCCGCCAGCAGCAGCAGCGGTGGTGGCAGCAGCAGCGCTGCTGTTGTACTACCGCAGCTGCAGGAGCTGAGGCTGACCAACTGCTGCCTTACTCTGCAGCTGGTCTCACAGTTCCTGAGTGTTACCACACTGACACAGCTGCAGTGGGAGGAAATCGATATGTACGACAGCAAGTGGACAAAGCCAATACCACAAGAACATGTGTTCCCCACCCTGTGGCAACATCTGCAGCTTCTGCCCAAACTCTCAGCACTGCAGCTGGCAGGAAGCCTGACATCAGCCAACATCACTCTCTTCAGCAACCTGCAGCCCTTGCAGCACCTAACAGTGTCGCGGTCTTACAGCGGCACTGCAGCTGCTGTTGCAGCAGCAGCCCCGCCTGGGTTGACTGCACTTGATCTGGAGGTCGATCAATCTATGTGGTATCATAACTCCCCATGGGAAGCCCGCGGAGATGTAGTCGCGTCAGAGAGAGAGAGAGAGAGAGAGAGAGAGAGAGCTACGCAGTGTGGACTGCACCACTCCGCATAAGTTTAAGGAGAGAGGTGTGCGTGGCTGATGCCTTCACACCCCCCACCGTAACCCCTGATGCCCTAGGGCAGTCAAGGGCTTATCGGCTCTATGTTGTAGCTGTGCTGGGCATGGTCTTACTTTGTCTTCCTACGCTTTGTGCTTGGTGTTGTTTGGTTGGTGGGTCTGCGGGCTCCGTTGTGCCCAGGGTGCTTTTCTGATATCAAGGCGGCTCTTCCCTTCCATATTGTGTGGAGGCTTTTGATGGCGTGTATATGTAGTGCCTGCAGTAGGCTTTGCAGTGCGGGTGGGCGGACCCCAACCATTCCAGTCTTTCCCGGGTGTGCTTGTATATGGTGCCTGTGACCCCCAACAATAGTGTTATCTGGTGCACCGTGGTGAGTCCTCGTTCATCTGCTAACAGTAGTTTGAAGAGCTCTGAGTGTTGGGCCTCAGCCCTGGCTTCTTGGCCCTGGGGGGCTGTGTCTGCGCAGTATTTGATCTCTATTATGTAGAAGGATTGTGTGCAGTCTTCGTCTGCCAGCATGAGTATGTCAGGTCTGCTGCCGCGTGTGGATAGAAGTTGAGCAACCTCTGCCGGGACTGAGGCTGGCAGCTTGTCCACTGGTATTCTACTGGGTATGTTCCTAGAGGTCTGCATGTCTGAGACATGGGCTTGTTGTCCCACGTCAGCCATGATTACTTGATCTCCATGCCTTCCCTGCAGGATGGCGTCCAAACACAGTCTGCCTGCTTGGTTGTGGCGGTTGGCTGTCAGCTTGGAGAGTGCTGGGCAACCGCTGATGGCATGGTGGCTGGTATCAAGTTGTCCACACAGAAGGCATGATGGGGATTTGGTCTTGCCCCATTTATGTAACAAGCCTTGGGTAGGTAGCTTCCATGTGCGGGCCTGCAGGCCTAATTTACGTTCAATGTAGTTTACTCTGCTACTTGTAATAAAGCCATGGCTGTGTGTGTGGTCAAGATCGGCAGCAATTGCTTTCCATTGGGTGAAACACTTCCCGTCCTGAGGAGCAGATCCAAACTTGTGTGATGCGTGTAATGTCTTTTCCAAGCTTTCCTTCAGGTTGGGTAGTGGTTTGTGGGTGCAGATCATGTTGCCTGCGGCGTCTGTGGAGCTGGTCATGAAGTGAGGCCAGTGCATCTGCGACCTATTTGCGCTAGGGGTCACACAGTCAACTCGTTCAGTTCCTGCCGGTAGCACCTCCCTCTTTGCAAGACGTACTGCAATCTTGTCGGCCATTTCGTTGCCCATGATTCCACAGTGGCTTTTCACCTTTTGCAGGTGTACCTTTCCTGGGTGTCGTTGCACTGCAGAGATAATCTCTTGGATCAGGTGCTGGTGTCTGTGTTCTCGCATGTCTTGAGGCCTTGTAAGTGCGGTGAATATCTGGTGAATACTGGTCAAGCTGTCTGTTGCCACACACAGGTGTTTTTTCTGTCCGTTTGTTTGGATAGCAGTGAGGATACCCGCCAATTCTGCCCTGTTGATCGTGTTGTAGCCTTGCATTGTTGCTGGGTCCCCTTCCAAGTGGCAGGAGACAGCTATGGCTCTTGGTGGCTGGGGCATGTCCAGGGTGCCCTCCTCCAGGCCAGCCTCTGCCGGAGGGGTGTACACAGCCGCCACAATGTATCTTTGTCCCTCTTCTGTCTCCACGCAGCTGCCATCACAATATACCCAATCTGTATATCGAAACCGAAGTGCCGGCGCTTGGTCCGTCGGATGTGCCTGCAAAAACTCAGTGATCAGTATAAGGTGCATGCTCTGCTGTTCTTCCTCAGCGTATCTGAGTTGCTCTTCTTCGTCCGCTTCCTCTTCAAAGCCGGGAGGCGGTCTGTAGCGCTCGCCAAGAAGCTTGTATGTACTGCATGTCGGCATCGGCCGTTTTGAGGGCTGCGCGGTGTCGGCCACGAGTCTATTGAAACGGCTGGGTGTTTTCACTCCCTCAAGGTCGCTTGTGAGGAGGGATGTCGGGTTGGTGGCGAGACTGTCGGTCTGCGACAAGCCGCAAAAGCTGATAAAGTCGTTGAATGCGGGGTCTGGTAAGTGAGGCATGGCTGCTTGTAGAGCGTATTGAACGTGTTGCGGGACTTGGTTGTCTGTACCCGGCAGGTAGGTTTCAAATCCTGCCTGGTTGCCGACTGCGACAATGTCGAGCGCTTGGGGCGTGCCCTTGGATGCGCTGCCCGCCAAGTGGCTTGGAGCTTGCAGGTTCATAAACCTGCCTGAGACTCGAGCGATGCCCCGGCAATGTTCTGGGTAGGCAGCAATCCACGGGCTCCAGCTGCCCCGGCTGCCGATACCTTCAGACTCCGCGGTGCGTTTTGAGGTTTTTCGGAAAACTGGCAGGACCAGTACCGTGAAGCTAGCTTCCTCAGTGCTTTGCGCCGATCGAAGCGCATGTAAGAAAGCCCGGAGAGCCGCGGGTTGTGCAAATTCCGGGACCGCCATTGAGCTGCCTGTCCAGCGGACCTTGTATGGGTTGTGGCGTGCTCCAAATAACTGGTCTCTCTCTTCCATAGACCAGTATTCTGTAGCGTCAGGAGGCACTGTGAGGGGACTGGCAAACCGCTGGGCAAGGCACTTTGTGTACAGTTGCAGTGCCCACCTCAGCTGGTCGGGAATGCACCACTGGTCGCAGGCCCTGCGCGTGCTTTCACGTATTGGCGTTCCTACTTGATACCGCTGAACCAGCCTGTAGGTCTCTTCTGCAAAAGAGGCCGACTGGAGGCGGCGCGTCAGCTGAGGGTTGATTTCCAAAACAGCCCTAAAGAGGAGGTGGAGTTGCGCTAGGCGTTGGGGGCCCATCGTGGTGCAGACACCAGCTGGGTTGATCACACAGCCCAAGGGGGTGTATGTGGCTATCTCGTGGTCAGTGGGTTCTGCCTGGGGTTTCATGGCGGGTACATCTCTGAAGAATGCCGCATAGCTGCCAGCAGGGTTGCAGTCCAATTGGGGGTTCACGGGATTTGGATTCACCATCAGCTTCTTTCTGATGGTTTGCCCTAACGTAACATCATAGGGGGTAGAGGTGTCGATGCCCTCACCTTGGCTTATTGGTGGAAGTGGGTCTGCCGCTATCAGTTGTGCTAGAGAGAGCTTGGCCTCAGGGGTGCCCAGTGCCGCCACCATATCAATTGGGACCAAGGACGGGGCCAGGTGCACGCGCATCGGAGAGAGCGTGGTAGCAACCTGGCTTGGCGTGTATGTGCGTGGACTGCATTCCTGGCAGACTTTGGTCAGGCGAAACATTGGAAGCTTCTCTTCCGCATAGCATTCTATGTGAAATAGTCTGTCACAGCTTTTGCACAGTACAGCTGCAGCTGAGTTTATAAGGGATCTCTCTGTGCACAGTTCACATGGTAGTGTTGTGGTGTGGCGCCGTTCTGGTGATAGCTCCAGCCTTTCCGGCGGTTGCATAAGTTGTTGCCCTAACGTTTGTGCAATCTCTGCGCACCATCCTGGCATGATGGACTCAGCCCAATGGACCATGGCATAACGTGTACTGGCCGCTTTCAAGCGTTTGTGTGGGGTAGTGCCCTGCTGGTAGTGTGTCGGTGGGCAGACGTGGTCCACCTGAGTTATCTGGGGCGGGCTTCCGTAGTAGGCCAGTAGCTCCTGCAGTTCCAGTCTAGTCATACTGTCCAGAGGGCCTATCCCATAGCCAGTGCGAGCGGTGATCTCTTTATACCGTGTGAAGCCAGCAGGGCCTTTCGATGGCCGCCCACTGGGTTGGAAGAGGGGTGCCACTACTGTGGGTTTACCTGCTCTTGTATGATTCCTTATGTGTGCCCGTGCTGCTGCGTCGACGGTATGCAGTTCTGACTGGTATGCAGCGAACATAGCCGTGACTGTAGGTCCCCGAGAATGACTTGCCATCAAATTGCGAGCATCCAGTGCCAGATTGGGGCGGAGTTTTCGCTGGTGAGGGGGCAGTGAAGCCACCGGCACGGGTGCGATGGGTGTTTCAGCGGTCGATTCGGGCGGTTGGCAGAGCGCATACGTCACTCTGTTCCAAGCTCGGCGGTGCTTATCACGGACGTTCCTTTTGCCAACCAGTTGTTCCAAGTCTTGTACTGGACGCATGTATGCGCACGTGGCGTCCAGCATATCCGCGAGACCATGAATCCCCAGGTCGTTTAAGGTGTGAAGGTCCGCGATGAGTGTGTTGTTCCAGTTCACACTTGGCAGGAGTGTAGCGGGACGCTACATGGCCTGAAAACGATCCTGAGAGCATCGCAGTGCACACTTTTATATGCTCCTGTTACATTGGTAGCGGATTGGTTAGGGCCATCGCCTCATGTGGATGAGGTCTCCCAATCGAGTCCCGCAGTGGTGGACTCCAAGGCAGGTAGTCCCGCTGGGTGATAGGGGGCCCCAGTGAGAAAATCGGACTTGAGGGCATCCGAGGACGTATGCGCCTTAGGGGGGGAGATATGTAGCGGGACGCTACATGGCCTGAAAACGATCCTGAGAGCATCGCAGTGCACACTTTTATATGCTCCTGTTACAAGGAGATTGTGTATCGCCTCTGCCAGCGCATGCATGTCCCGCATATCTCCGACTGTGCAGCCCTGGTATCTCAAAGTGTGGCCGCTGTTTCTGATGGCCATGAGCTGCCGCAGTCTGAGGCAGTATCTTAGCGAGGAGTGTATGACTGTAGATGTCAGGGCATCTATCATGGCTGTCTGATGGGCCAGTGAGGCTCTGGTGAAGGCGCCAACGACGCCAGTATCATTCAAAGCCCGCACAAGACGCTGGTGGCATACCAAGTTGTACTCTACTTCAAGCGAGTGACAGCCCAGGCCTCCATTGGTGGTGTCTTCATGTGCCAAGGCTGTAGAGGTGGTGGCTGAAATTCCAAATGCTTTCTTGGTGGCTTTGGTCAGCAGAGCATCCAGGCTGCGCAACTCTGCCTTCGTGTAGGGCGCCACTGAGAAAGCATACGTGAGCGCTGGCCTCATACATGTTTCAATTATCCTGCGTTTTTGGTGTGTGCTGGCGTACGAGTGGGCCAGGGCATCCACTTGCTGTTTGAGTTTGGCCCTGGCTGCCTGCCATTGGGGCTTGAAATTCAGGTCCATTGTGAACAGCACACCTAGGTGGCGGAAGGGTGCAAGAGGGGGGTGGTAGGTAATCCTCTTTCCTTGTATAGTGATGGTGTCTTGGAGTTGGGCCTTGAGGATGCCTTCATCGTACGGCTTGGATGGGGAGGTACTGTACAGGGCACCCGTTATAGTGGTTTTGACGTTGTTTACTCCCAGGCGGCCCCAGGAGGAGTAGGACTCAACCTTTCCAGATTGGTGTTGCATGTTTGCCTTGGCACGGTGGCCCCCAGTGACAACATTTACGTCATCAGCAAAGGCGATGCTGCTAATTTGGGTGTGCTGGCGGTCAGGGTCTCCATACTTTCTAAGGGTTTGGACGGGGTATCCCTTGTTTTTGGCGTGCAGCCATCGCAACAGTGGCTCAATGTACAGAATGAACAAGAATGGGGACAGGCTGTCGCCTTGTATTGTACCTCTGTCTAGTGGTATTGGGTTAGTTGGGCCGTGTGGAGCTTGTATGGTGGTATGTGCATTGGTGTAGAGATCTTTGACCACCTCTACCACATCGCATGGGAAGCCTAGGTCATACAGAATCATCAAAAGCTTATCTTGGTCAATTGTGTCAAAAGCTTCTGTCAGGTCTGCTTGCAACAGGAATATGTCTTGCCCAAATGAGTGTGCATCCTCTAGCACCATAGCCATCATTTCCAGCTGCTGAGCCGTCATGCGCTTGTTTCGGAAGCCTCCCTGTGCTGCGCTCAGCATGCCTTGGCGCTCAGCCCGATCAGCCATTGCCCATGAGACCATGCGTGTCCACAACTTGTAGACTGTTGACTCCAGGCCGATCTACTCCCTAATGCGATCAGAACGTACCCACCGAAGCAGGCAGCCCCTCACGCATACCCAGACCGATTGCTCGGCTAGTAGCAGGCACAGCGAGGCAAGATGTCTGGCTGTGTGCATGCAAATGCGTGTTTTGCACTGCAGGGGGTTTGGTGCGTCTTCTTGTACACGTCAAAGCCTCCCACCCATCACATGTAGCATTTGCTTTGTACAAGATGCGTCCAGTTCAAGGCACCCACCTCGCTCTTCCAGCCATTGTAGGCCACAAGGTTAGAGCTGCCTGATTGCTGTCCCCAACGTTTGCTACCTGATGGTGGACCGTGCCTTGCAGTTGTGTCAGTTGTGAGCGAATGCGCCACGCTTTGGGTTGCAGCTGCCACCCTTGCCGGGAGAGTCAGATGAAAGTAAACAGTGATAGACATGAGTGGCTTGTTGTGTCAAGATGATGACGCTGCCTGTCACTGTCCAAGGGTTGGAGCTGGCAACCCAAACAACGTCCGACGGACGGGTCTCATACGTTCTCGTCTGTTTTGCTCTAATCATTCTGTTTCGTCTTTCGGATATAGTGCAATATTGTCAACAAGCGGAAGCCGCCACACGCTGCGCTAGCGCTACCGCTGCCAGGCTGCCAGGCAGAAGCTCTCGATTGAGAACGTGCACGCTCGACAACAGCTAGATCTACAAGCCACAGCGTATCACATTCTCTCGCAGCCGCAACAAAGCGCAGACCGCGATCAGGCAGCAAACGTTGGGGACAGCGATCAGGCAGCTCCAACCTTGTGGGCTGCAATGGCCGCAAGAGCGAGGTGGGTGCCTCAGGGTGGACTTACCTTGTACAGAGCACAAGCCAGAATTGATGGGTTGGAGACTTTCACGTGTACACCAGAAAACGCACCAAACCTCCTGCATGCAGTGCAAAATGTGCATTGGTATGCACACAGCCAGATATCTCCCCTCGCTGTGCTTGCTAAATGCAGGGCCCTACCCACTGCAGCACCAGCACAGCAGCTGCCAGAGCTCCCAGAGGCAGCTGTGGCATGCATCCTGCGCCACCTGCCTCTGCAACAGCGCCTCACACGCTGTGCATTTGTATGCAGCGCATGGGCAGCAGCCGTAGTCGCAGTGCCTGCAGTTGTGACCATACAGATTCACGACAGGCACCAACCAGCAGAGCGCTGCAGGCAGCTGCAGGGTTGGTTGAGCAAGCACGGCAGTGTAGTTGAGGAGCTAACAGCCAAGGGCGATGATCACACTGCGGCCCACCCCTCACCCTGGAGGCAGCCCCTGCTGCAACTGCCTGTTCACCAGTTCACACAGTTGCGCAGCATGTCCCTCAGCTACATCAAAGCCCAGCTGCCCGGGCTAAGGATGAGTACACGCGGCAGTTTCAGGAGGGGGCAGGGCTCCTCACTCACTGGACCAGCAGGCAGCAGTGGCATTGACTGTGCCGCCAGCAGCAGCAGCGGTGGTGGCAGCAGCAGCGCTGCTGTTGTTCTACCGCAGCTGCAGGAGCTGAGGCTGACCAACTGCTGCCTTACTCTGCAGCTGGTCTCACAGTTCCTGAGTGTTACCACACTGACACAGCTGCAGTGGGAGGAAATCGATATGTACGACAGCAAGTGGACAAAGCCAATACCACAAGAACATGTGTTCCCCACCCTGTGGCAACATCTGCAGCTTCTGCCCAAACTCTCAGCACTGCAGCTGGCAGGAAGCCTGACATCAGCCAACATCACTCTCTTCAGCAACCTGCAGCCCTTGCAGCACCTAACAGTGTCGCGGTCTTACAGCGGCACTGCAGCTGCTGTTGCAGCAGCAGCCCCGCCTGGGTTGACTGCACTTGATCTGGAGGTCGATCAATCTATGTGGTATCATAACTCCCCATGGGAAGCCCGCGGAGATGTAGTCGCGTCACATCTCTCAGGGCTCAGCAACCTGCAGTGCCTTCGGAGTGCAGGGGTGCGCATGCAGCCAAGCGCGTTGGGCGCTGTGACAAGGCTGAAGGAGCTGCGCCTGCAGTGGCCGAGAAATGCTGAGGGTCAAGATGGAGTCCCAGGGAGCTGCTGGCGGCTCTGCAGCCCTTCACCCAGTTGCGGCACCTGCAGCTGAAATCATGCGGGCTGAACAGGGCTGATCCTGAGTTGGGTGGAGATGGTTCTTACCAGTGCTTCTCAGCCCTGACAGCATCTACCCAGCTCACAGCTCTGTTCCTTGCAGATTACCCCAATGCACCCGTCCCCCAGGCAGCCTTTGAGCACGTCTTCCCTCTAGGGCACGTGCTGCCGCACCTCAAGACATTGAGCCTGACTTCCAGCGTTTTCTTCAAGCCTGGGCTGGCAGCTTGTGTGGAGGCAGCACAGGTTGCCAGGATAGCGGCCAGTTGCCCTGCACTGCAGGAGGTAAACTTGCAGCGTGTGACTCCTGTGGACGGCAGCTTTGATGTCAGCTGCCTGGCACAGCTGCCCCCAGGGGTGAAGACAGTGAAGGGCCTTGACTGGACCCGGGATGAGCTTGCACAAAGCTCTGAGCTGGCCTCAGAGTCAGGCTCCGAGCTGGACTCGGAGTCAGCTGATTCTGCGGCCAGCTGTTGGATGGCTTCAGTTTGATGCTTTTTTTGGCCGGCAGTGTGGGTGTGAAACTCATGGGTGTGTTGATAGCCCTGAGAGCGTCACTGCAAGTTGCTCTACATGTTCCCGTTGAGGGGCCCTTGCGGACTGATACGTATACTGCCTGGAAGATATGGCAGTGGCTTGCAGATCTGTCGAGCCTCAACAGCAGTGTCTGCTTGCCACAGGCTGTTGCCACAATGTCATTGCAATTTTCATCATGACTGAGTTGCCCAATACCCAGCCTGTGTATGCGGGCAGATATTCCCAGCCAGAAAGGGAGGGATACTGCCAGGGGGGTTTCAAGTGGTTGCTGCGCATGCATGGCTCGAGTGCACTGATGCTGTAGCGAAGACTGTTGCTTGGCAAGCATCATGCTTATGATAGCGTACCTGTCCTGGCGGTCAGTTGGTACAGATGTTGCATTAGTCCCGACCAGCGGCTCAGTTGCCAACTGAGTGACACGCGCACTGTACGGCATCAGGGCTGAACTTCACTCGGAGTGTGTGCCGGTCATCTGATGAGTATGCCAGTGGTGTGTACTTGTAGTTCAGCCATGTGCTGCAAGTGCAGCCTGTCAGTTTGCAGACTTCGGATGGATACGGGGGATGTTTTGCATTGTGTTAGTGCTTGGTGTGTCACTTAGGCAGGTACATAGTATGATGGTACATAGTATGACGGTACCTTGTGGTGGGAGCCATGACTGAAATGAGATGCTACAACAAGCGCGAGCACTGCACCTGCTGTGGTTGGGTGTAGTTGTACTTTCTACGCGTACGATTTTTGGTCTGTCTGACAGCCCGGCAAAGCAAGGCTTCCTTTTGCAGCCATTGACTTGGCCCCATCCGAGGGACTGATTCAAGCCCAGATAGACCCACACATGTGCCACCTGCAACGATATCAGCGTGATCCCATTCACTGCTTGACTTGAACAATCACACAATGGCAAAAACCTCAGAAGCCAAACAGGCTTGAGTAAAGTGCAGTTTGGCACAAACAGTGCCCTCTCAAAAAAAGTCATGCCAGTCCCGTCCTGAACAGAATGCCGCAGGCACCACTGGCACTTGGCACTGCCGCTGGTAGCGCGCAGCAGAACCCTGCACAAGGCACACTCCCCATCTGCAACTGCACTGCAACGTCTGCAGCATCTGCCACCAGCAATGCAGGTTGTGTGCCGCAAACTGGCCCCCTGCACCAATGCAGATACACACCAACAGCTACAGTTGCGAGGTAGCCCCCTGCTACTGCACCAGCTGCTACAGCGGCCCTCAACCCCACCCCCCCAGGCTGGCAGTGTTAATGTAGAGCATCACACCTAGCCACCAGCAGCCACACAAGCAGGTTCCATACGCCACCTGCGGCCAGCAGCAAACCAGCAAACGCGACGGAAGCCAGGCAGTGACAGCCAAGCAGAGGCAGCGATACAGCGGCAGCACAGCAAAGGCACAAGTACCTCAGACAACGGATGCGATGCAAACGAGCAGCCTTGTTGTGGACATGCTGGTACCTCCCACAAGGACAACACAAAATATTGTTGCGTGTCAAAAGCGCCATGTGATGCTGATGCACACCATATCCACAACTGGTGACAAGCGAGTGAGTGGTAAACTAATGGGCCACACAGCATGGCTGTCTGAAAGCAGCATATAACAATACACCAGCAAGATGTTGAACATTAGAAGTGAAAGTGCACCCAGCAAAGCCTGAGTAGCCCAGCACACTTACTTGAGCGCAAAGCTGCTCCTGCCAGTGCAGGAGATCACCGGGCATGCCGAGCCCAGCCAATGCCCTTCACACAAGTCACAGCTGGGGGCAGCTGCAGCAGGCAGCTGGTGTCAAAGGCTGCATCAGTTACACCCTGCAGTTTCAGCTCCTGCAATGCAGGGCAGCTGGCCGCTATCCTAGCGACCTGCGCTGCCCCCACACAAGGACCGAAGAATGACGACCCCTCTAGACGGAGCACAATCAGGCTTTGCAGCACACGCCCAGTAGGGAACATATGGTCGAATGCTGCTGCAGGGATGGGCGCAACACAGGGCTCCACCAAGTGAAGAGCTGTGAGCTGGGAGGATGCTGTCAGGGCCGAAAAGCACTGGTAGCCGTCCCACTGCTGCTCAGGATGAAGCTGTACCGTAAGCAGCTGGCAGCCTAAGAGGCGCAAGTGCTGCAGCTGGGTAAGCTGCTGCAGTGCTGCCAGCAGCTCGATCGGATTCCAATCTGAGCCATCAGGGTTATTAGGGTTTGCGAGATTCAAATCCCGCAGATCTGTCATGCAGCCCAAGGTGCTTGGCCGCATGCGCAATGCGTCACCTCCAAAGCGCCGCAGCTTGCTTAGCCTAGTGAGACACACCTCGGCCAGTGGAGCTGCTCCTGAGTCTTCTTCTTCAGCACCCCAAACTGCCAGATGCAGTGATGTCAGCCCAGCAGGCACCGCTGCTGCTGCAGCAGCCACTATGCTGGCTTTCGACGACGCCACCCTGCAGTGCTGCAGGTGCTGCAGGCTACTGACCGGAGTGAAGCTTTCAGCTGGGAGACCAGGGTCTTGCAGCTGCAGTGATGACAGCTTGGGCAGCAGCTGCAGCTGCTGCCACAGGGTTGAGAACACCTGCTCCTGTTTGAGCAGCTGCTGTCCTGCCCTGTTGTCACCCCACAGCTCCACAACACCCCAGTCTAAGTGCGTGAGTGATGTTGCGCTCAGGAGCTGAGCGGCCAGTTGCACAGTGAGGTGGCACGTTGCTAGCCGCAGCTCCTGCAGCTGCGGCAGCACAACACATGTACCAGCACTGCTGCTTGCACTGCTGCCTGCTCCACTGACTGACGAGCCCACCCAGCCGCCGCTGGCATCACTAGTTACACCTGCTGCTGGTGCTGCTGCTGGTGCCTCTTCTGCTGCTGCTGCTGCTGCTGCTGCTGGGGTGCTGAAGGGTCCTGCGTCCTGGTAGTACCCTAAACCCTTGGACGCCGTCTTGAATATGTAACCTGGCAGCCCACCAGAGAATCGCACTGCAGCAATGAAAGGAGCCCCTGCTGCTGCTGCTGCAGCGGCCGCCGCCTGCAGCTGCTGCTGCTGAAGCTGGCGCTCTGCTGCTGACGGCTCTGCTGCTTCTGCTGCTGCATCAACGCCCAGCACATGCAGCTGCACTTGCACCCTGCTGAGGTTCAGACTGTGCAGGAGCTTGAGGACAGGCAGCTGCAGCAGGGGTGGCAACTGCTGATACTTGTAGGGCAGGTAAGGCCCATCCACAGTGAGCCCTGTCAGCACGCCCGCATGCTTGCCCATCCAGTCCTGCAGCTGCCGGCAGTGCGCATTGCTTTTGAGCTTTACTTCTACAATCGATGTCATCGCTGCTGCAGCTGCTGCCCATGCTTGACACACGAGGGCACAGCTGGTAAGGCGCTCGCGCTGCGGCACCAGCTGCAGGATGTAGGGCAGCACTGCCTCAGGGAGCTGTGCTGCTGCTGCTGGTGCTGCCAGTGGTGAGGTGAACCTGAATGACAGGACGAAGCAACAGCCCAAGCAAAGTAAGGACTGGAATCACCAACACCCTCCTGCTGCCGCTGCCTGCTGCTGCTGCTGAAGCCTGGAAGCACAACCCCCGCACAACTCAACTCCCCACCCAACGTGACTACGTCTTGCATCATTTTGGTACCAATCAACGTTCCATTTTCACACACCTTGTAGCCATCACAGCTCCGATTTGGCTGATTAGACTGATAAGTTGGCTATGGATCTGCTTAGATCGTCTGTTGCTACTGGGATGCTGTCAAGATATGTACGTTCTTCCAAAGCTGCCTGCATATGGAAGTGGGATGTTGTGAGCCGTCTGATCCACTGTAGTCTTCTGCCAGGCTGGTACAATTCAACGGGCGCCCAGACAGCTGACCAGAGTGTAAAGGGCATTCGGTGCCTGTATACACAACCACGACTGAGGATTGCATTCAACTGTCGTATAAAGTGCAGGCGCCATGTCTGGCATGGCATTGCCTGGCCACTCATGAGTGATCAGCACGCTGGCCACTCATGAGTGATCAGCACTGTACAGCACATGTGCTTTGCCCCCAGCTGGAACTTTGACTGCAGTGGGACCCTGCAGCATCTCTCACAGCTGCCTGGCGCTATCTGGTACAAAGATCAAAGATCAATTAGCCCACGCAGACGGGCTTGGGCAGATGTGGAGACCCCTGCTGTACTGCACTGATGTTCGCTTTACAGCCTAATTTGTCCCAAAGTCAGTGACTGTACTTTGCACATGGGATGCTTTCACACAAACAACCAGCCACATGTCAAGCCAGTGTTCGCCAGGCACTATGAGGTTGGAACCAGGCGAGCTTACTGACCTGTTACAGACAGCAAGGACTCACAACAAACCCAACAGATTGCCACACGCGCTTGTGCCGCAGGCGGGACTGTCCCCACCCACATCTGAGAGGCCCAGCTGCTTTTGCACAGCACTGCCTAGCAGTGAACCCCTTGTGAACCCTTCAATCACAAACACCAAACCTCACAGTGGTGGTTCAGCACCCCTGACCACGGGGCCTCCTGTCTGTCTTACACAGCAATTCTGCATTGCTCAGTCACCACTCAGTACACTTCCTCCCTTTCACCCCAGCTCAGCTGCCTTAACCGCTACTGCCGCAGTTGCCACTGCTGCTGCAGCCCTCTGCTCGCCATGAGCCTTCAAGCAGCTGCTGCTTGAACCCACCCTGCAGCACCAGCATAGACAGTAGAGCAGGACAGCAGGACAGAACAGCGGGGCAGGACAGCACAGAGCAGGAACAGTCAACAGTCAACAGCTACGTGGTTCACTGCAGGTGCAATCCAGATGCAAGTCTCATAGCAAACACTATCATTTTGGCAGATGCAGTGAGACCCTATCCAGATACAGGGGCAGCAGTACTGCATGGCACAAGCCAAAGCTGGCGTATCCTGTCGATGCAGACCCTATGCATGACAACCAAACGGCAGCAGTGCTGGTGCTGACAAGCAATGCTTTTGACGCTCACAACATGCCTGCAACAATGCTGCTACGTCACTCTCACACAACCTGCACTGATCTGACACAGCAGCTGGACAAGAAGCTCAACAAAGCTACTTGCATCCAAAACACCAGATCCACCGGGCCTCAGGTAGTAGGCCGGGTCCAGTGGAGGCCCTCCACCCGTGTCACACCAGCGGGGAGTTGCGCCAGGCAGCTTTTGTCGAAGCCGCTACCAGTCAGACCCTGCAGCTTCAGCTCCTGCAGTGCGGGGCAGCTGGCCGCTATCCTGGCGATCTGCGCTGCCTCAACAGAATTTCCAAACCCCTGCGCTCTTTCAAGGCGAATCACCTTGAGGTTGGGCAGCACACGCCCTGGAGGAAACATGTGGCCGAAGGCGTCCTGGGGGACAGGCTCACTGTAGCCCTCATTCAGGTACAGAGCTGTGAGCTGGGTGGATGCTGTCAGGGCTGAGAAGCACTGGCGGGTGCCCCCCTGCTGCTGAGCCCAGTGCAGCTGGCAGCCGCCCAGCTCCAGGTGTTGCAGGTGGGTGAGGTGCTGCAGTGCTTCGAGCACTGCCTTGGCGACTGCCCGGCGGTTGATTGAACTGGCAGGCCCGGGTGAGTACTGAAAATGGTAGCTCAGATGCTGCAGGTGCTGTAGGGTGCTGAGGGGGGTGACTGTTCATGAGACGTCTGTTGATACGAGGCTGTCAATGTGCAGCTGCACCTTGGAGAGCTTTGGCAACAACTGCAGATGCTGCCACAGCACTGACAACACCTGCTCCTCTGGAAGCTCCTCCGCTGTAGGTGACATATCCTCACAAAGGTACGCGCTGTTCCAATGCAGCTCCGTAAGGCCTGTCGCGCCCAGCAGCTGTGACAGCAACTCCACAGTGAGCTGGACCTCAGAGAGCCCCAGATCCTGCAGTTGCGGCAGCACAGCAGCAGCACTGCTGCCGCCGCTTGCGCTGCCGCTGCTTGCCCCTGTGAGTAACGGGCCCCTGCGTCTGCTGGTGCTGCTGGGTGTGCTGAACCCTTGTGCTGACTGTACTCTCAGCCAGCTGAGGTCCAGGCTGCGCAGGCACGTGAGCTTGTCAACAGGCAGGTGCAGCGGCCTCCAACTGCCCCATGGGTCGCCACCGTACGGGGACATATCGGGCGTGTTGATCAGGCTCACCACCACCCCGCATGCTGGGAGAGCCAGCCTTGCAGCTGCCCGCAGTGCTCACTGCTTCGGAGCTGTGTGGACACCTCTGCTGGCGCCACTGCTGCAGCTGCTGCCCATGCTCGGCACACCAGTGCGCAGCGGGTAAGGCGCTGGCGCAGCGGCACATGCCGCAGGATGCAGGCAATGGCTGCGTCTGGAAGCTCTGGGAGCGGATGCGGTGCTGCTGCTGAGAGAGGAGCCCTGGGGTAAGGGCAACGTAGTCATGAAAGCAGAGGCAGCAGTTGCAGTTGTTGGGACTGGCTACTGTACAAGCTGCTGGCTACTGTACTTGTACCACCCACACAATCCCTGCCAACGCAGGTGATGCATTATTGTCCTGTGAACTTCAGAAAGCACCCACCTTGCCTGTTGTGAGGCCATGGCGAACAACTCCCGTGTGCTGATTAGCTGCGATCTGGCCAAGGTCGAATCAAGCTCAACGCTGTTGTCGGGGAGGCTGCCTTTTACATAGACGACGAGTGGTCGTTCTTGGCTCCACCCTGCTCGTCTGCGCGGCTTTTGCAAGGCTTTCACATTCAAAGGACGGACAGCTGCAGGTCAGCTGACCTGAAGCAGGGGTAATAATAGCGTAGCTATTATTACCCCTGACCTGAAGCAAATGATGGAGAACGTGCTTGCATAATCTGACGGATTGGGAGCAGCATAGCACATGGCCTGTCAGACCCCTAGCTGTGAGACAGTGCCCGGAACCGGGGAGGTAGCGTGATTTCCTGTGGAGACACTGGGAACACACAAGATGGTAACACAATGTAGCTAGCACTGGGGTCCCCCACCGCCACCCCAGGCAACAAAAGCCTAACAAAGCAACCTCACAGTACAATAGAAGGCGTCCAGTCCAAAGCTGCGAGTCCAGCAGCCCCATCAAGCCTAACAGGATTACCTGCAAGCAGCACCACCACCGCGCAGCGAGCGTCAGGAACAGCCCACCAGGATGCCAGGAAGGAGCATGTAGGCACAAGGGGGGAGGGTGGGGGTCCTCCCCCACCCCCAGCGTAGGCTGGCAGCACCAAGTAGGCCGTCACCGTGGGACCTGAACAGGCACAGCAGACAGAGAAAACACAGGACAGGCGGGGCACACAAAAAACCAGACAGCCGGGCGGCAAAGAGCACAAGGCACAAGAAAACTACCCTGCCACCCAACAACTTAACGCAGCACGGTGTGAAGTCAACCACCAACGGGGCAATAAGCCCCGCCGTTGCTAAGCGGACCCCTAGCTGGGTTGTGTGTGATGGCATGTCAATTGGGCCCATCATTGGGCGTGGTACCACAGATCGGTTGTTTGGTGCCTCTGCAATGCCACCTGCATCAGGCGCCACCAACAATGTTACCAACAACACTACAACAACTTAACCGTACTGCCGGCGATTTTCTGAAGCCACACCCCCAGCCTGTCACAGGCTGGGGGTGTGCACACTGTGCAGCACAACACTGCAGCACCCCCCCCCCCCCCGCCAAAGATCTCTGTCCCGCCACAACCTGTCCCATCTGCCTCTGTCCCATCTGCCTCTGTAGCCTGGTAATCTTCCTGGCTGGCATCCTGCAGGAGTCATGCGCCCTGCTTCAGCAGCACTCTCGCTGGCAAGCAGGCCACGGGCGCTGCGGCAGAGCCCACCCAAGCCACCTGCTGCTGGATGCAGATGGGTGCCTGAGGAGATCAACATACCTACTGGCACAAAGCTGCATCACTGCACTACCACAGCTGCTGCTGGTCCAGTTGGCTGCTGCTGGTGCTGCCACCTGCTGCACTAGATGCATCTCATCTCATCACAGGCGACCAACAGCTGGGCAGCTGCAGGCAAGAGCTGACGCTGCTGCTGCTGCCACTGCTGCCGCTGCCAGCCAGTCAGCAGCAGCATGCAGCACACCTTTAACCCAGACGCTGCTGCCAGCTGCCAACACCACTGCGCAGCTCCCCATGGGTACTGGAGAGCTGCAAGCATCAACGCAAACGGCACGCACGGCGACAGCCACAGACATCTTGTAGTCAGTGTGGCACAGAGTGCTGCCGCATGCATGGTGTGTGATAGCCATTAACCCTTTAAGGGCGGGAGGCCACTTTTGTGCCCATAACTTTGAGGAACAATTGCCGCTCGCTTACTTGGTGTATATCCAAGCTGAGCATGGATTCTGAAAGCCTATGATGTCTACATTACGACTTTGTCACGCTGTTTGTGTGGTGCGCACACATGCGTGCGCAAGTAGCGACTGACTGCGAGCTGTATGTCAGCAGTACTGGATGCTGACCCTGGGCTGCCACAGGACTGCACAACAAGATGCTTTAACAACATTTAATTGTTGAACCACTTTGTTTATATGGCTTTTAAACGTCTGGTGGCCGCTAAAGCGGCCTCATGTACTGTTTGTGCTTTGCGATCCCTCCCACTAGCAGCAGCAGTAACAGCCGCAGGGCTGCCACCTTATGCAGTGAAAAACAATTTGTTTATGTTACATCTGTGGTATGAATGAGTTATGCTATCATCGTCGTTGTCTCCACCGACTTTGGCCTACTTCGTGCCATTGGTCAACAGGGGCCCCACGGCCCCCTGCAGAACAGCGGCCCCAACTGTCAGTTTTACAGATAATTGGACCGCTGCGTCGCTGCGACTTGACACTAGACACATGTCCGTAACAGTTTGACGCTGGCGGCGGGCGCGAACGGCTGGTAGCGAGCCACTGCACGCAACCCTTTTGAGATCTTTGACTGGTCAACCTTTGATTGACTTTCTTTGACTGGTTTGCGCTGACCGTGCCCGCGATGAACCTGGGAGCAGCAGCATGTGGTTACACATCATGTTGTTGACCTCTGGTCCAAGTTTGACCCCAATTGGCCAAGTGCAGCCAAAGTTATTCTTGTTTCCATCCAAGGGGTCAGGTAGCCAATATAGTGAGAATAACCCCGCCCTTAAAGGGTTAAGCCCTGGTACAAGCTCCTTGCGAGGTCAAAGTAACGCACCAGAGGGGTAAATCATGTTGCAGACAGGTTGTCAGCATCGATTATCACACAGGGGTGGCAATCCTTCAGAGCTGCCTCAGGTAGGCTCAGACACAGCCATGTCATTGCCGCACAGCCCAAAGCTTTGCCGCTCCATGTCCCGTCAACATCGGCGCCTGGTGAGATCCTGCACACTTGGTGGGTCACTCGGACCAACAGTGCCTTGACACCCATGCTATGATCAACAATCTGATCACAAAGTTCAAATGTACAGTGTATAACTTGCAGGTAGCATGCTTGTGCATGGAAACATACCAACCTGACTATCATAAACTGTTCACGGTGCCTTTGTGCCTGTCATGTGCACTAAGCTTTCTTTCAGCAGTCAGCAACAACACATTCAATCAGTGCTACCCCAGCTAGCCCTGCAGAAGTCACCTGTTACTCACCTCGTCTTGCACCTACTAAGTGCATAGCATGCGCACCCGTGCGCCGTCATCTCGCGCAGCTGCAGCCTTCAGAGCAGCTTGGAGCCTCTGGCCCCAAAGGCTGCTGGAGTGCTTGCTGCTGTAGGTGCCCCTGCTGCTGATGTTGCTGCTGCCTGCTGACGCCACGCAAGTGCTGCGTGCGCAAAGCAGCACCAGTTGCCGCAGGGCTGCTGAGCTGCATGTGGGTGCTGCGGAGAGTGACGCAGCAGGCAGCTCACAGCAACGGGCACGCCACACTCAGGCGCCCTCTGCCAAGCTGCCCGACTGCACCCGGCCCTTGCCTACAGACCTGCCATCAGCATGACCTTCCCTGCAGGCAAAGCACAGGCCAGCACAGCCAGCGCAACATGACTGTGTGTGCACTCGCAAACACAGAACACTCACCCACAGCTTTGTGACGCAAACAAAACTATCCCGACAGGCGGGGAGGCATGCAACGGATGCAGCCACATGCGCATGCTGCTTAGGATGGGTCTCTTGAACTTCCCTGGCTGGGATAACAGCCAGGCCCCAAATGAGACCACACTGGCGCCGAGAGACTATGACCCATCTTCTCACAAGAAAGGCATGGGTAGTGTTGCATGCATGACCCCAGGCCAACTGCATGCAGAGGGCAATATGAGACCAGTGCGCTGCTGACGGCACCCGCGCCATCCGACACGGCAGTGACTGTGTGCTACATGTACAGACAGGTAACCATGTGACAGCCTGTAGGGCCTACACACAGAGCACATGCACATCTGTGTCTGCATGACCTGCTACCCCCTAGCATGAGCAACGCAAGCCCACTGCTCATCCACAACAACACCTCACCTACCTAGCTGCCTGAGCACCAGCACACCAGCGCCACTGCCCAGCTGTCCGTCGCACTGCGGGTGACCTGCAGGCATCAGCACAACAGGCACAACAGCAACCATGCGCATGTTGCCGTCAGTGTTACATATTATGGTGTGGCAAAGCCATAGTGTTGTGTGGTGTACTTGTCGGTGCTGAGCAGCTCTGTGTGCACTGAACAGATCCTCTGAGCGGGCATCAGCACGCTTTACCACAGCCTGAGTTCCAAGCAAGCAACAGAGGGGCGGCATGTATCGCAGGCGTGATGTAAGCATTCAGTGAACCACACTTACCTCAACTGCTTGAGTGGCAGCCGCCCTGCCCTGCCAGTACAGCAGCTCTGGGTGCAGGACGGAACCAGCAGAGGCCCTCAACCCGCGTCACACCAGGGGGAAGCTGCAACAGGCAGCGGGTGTTAAAGCCCTTGCGAGTCACACCCGACAGCCTGAGCTTCTGCAGTGCAGGGCAGCTTGCCGCTATCATGGCAATCTGCGCTGCCTCCACACAGCGTGTACCATCCCTAGGAAAGGATGGCGCCGGGTCTGTGTCAGAGATACACAGCGACTCCAGGTGGGGCAGTGTGCGCCCCGCAGGAAACACGTAGTCGAAAGCTGCCTTGGGCAGGGGCTCAATGTCGTCCTCAAGGACCAGAGCTGTGAGCTGGGTGGATGCTGTCAGGGCTGAGAAGCACTGACAGCCACCAGCCCCCTGCTCGCCAAAGATCAGCCAGCAGTTGTTCAGCTCTAGGTGCCGCAGCTGTGTGAGGGGCTGCAGTGCTTCGAGCAGTGCCCTGATGCCTGACGGCGATGTGATCGTCTTCCTAGAGGAGTCGACGGGATGGTGTAGGCGCAGCTGCTGCAGCCCTGTTATGCTGGCCAAAGCGGCAAAGGATGTGCACACCCATCTGCTGCTGAAACTCCGTAGGTGGGTCAGCCTAGTGAGGCATACCTCTGCCTGTGTGTCTGACCCAAACCCACACTCCCCATCTATGCTCAACGCTGTCAGGCCCACCGGGAGTGTCGCTGCAACAGTAGCAGCGTCTGTTCGCTTCAGGAACCCCACACTGAAGTGCTGCAGGCACTGCAGGCTGCTAACAGGGGCGATGCCCGCTCCCGTCAGCTGTTCCTGTGCATCTGCAGGACTGAGAGCTTGGGCAGCAGCTGCAGCTGCTGCCACACAACTGCTAGCAGCTGCTGAGTTGTGAGCTCCTCGGCCCAGCTGTCGCTGTAGATGTACATCCACTTCCAGTGCAGTTTTGTGAGCGCGGGTGTGCTCAGGAGCTGTGTGAGCAACTGCACAGTGATCATGCAGTTACGCAGTGTTAGCTCCTGCAGCTGTGGCAGCACAGCAGCCGCTGCAGCAGCAGCAATGCCGCCGCTGCTTGCAGCGAAGCTGCCCGCCCCAGTGAATGAGGAGCCCCTCTGCCTCCTTGCCCTGCTGCGTGTGATAACCCCTCGTGGGAGCTGGGCCTGGATATTACTGAGCTCCAGGCAGCGTAGCTGCGTGAGCTTGGGGACAGGCAGGTGCAAAATGGGCTGAATGTGTGCCCTGCGGCATTTCCCATAGGCAGCGAGCTGTGTCGCTGCACCCCCATGCTTGCAAAGCCAGTCCTGCAGCTGCATGCAGCGCTCACTGGATAGGGCGTGCTGATGCTGCAGCACCACGTCTGCTGGCACTGCGACTGCAGCTGCTGCCCATGCACGGCAGACCAAGGCGCAGCAGTTGAGGCGCTCCCCGAGGGGAATATGCTGCAGGATGCAAGCCACTGCTGCCTCTGGGAGCTCTGGTAGCTGCTGCTTGGATGCTGTTGCTGCTGTTGCTGCTGCTGCTGCTGTGGCATTTGCGGGTAAGAGGGCTCTGTAAGGCAGGTGCATGATGCAGCAAAACCAGCCAAATATTCAAGGTTGCATCCATCTGCTGTGGTGGCACCCCCTGGCCACCACGTTTTTGCTGCTTTATTACCATTATGGAATGAAACGCCCACCTTGCTCGCCTTGCCGCCATAGCTGCTAACTGCTGGGTGTTGATGTTCGATGATCTGGACTGCCGCCTTGTTCACTGTCGGGGTCGCTTAGTTGATGCAGAAAATGTTGCCCAATTTGAGTCAAAGTGTTGCCAAGTTTTGCCTTCCAGCCTGGAAGTTCCAGGCTTTGAGAGTCAAATTGAGACCCTCTATGCCCTTGAAAATGCGCCCCTGTGGATGCCCTGCCAACTTTCGACTGGGGTTATTGTATGGTCTGCAAAGCTTCTGTACGCGGCCGCAGGCCCATATGCTCAGGCAAACCTGGTCAACAGTACCATGTGATGATCCCCAGCAGCTTTGTCCTGCCGGCACAAGCAGGCTGCCATGCACAACAGATGTGATTGATGGCTTTATCAGAACATCCGTACTGCAGTATGTAGCCCCGTTTGCTGCCTTCTGAGCAACTTTGGTCTTAGTCAACAGCTATTGACTAATCTCAGCCTTGCTGGAGCACTGCCTACGCGGCCTGGGGGAAACTGCAAGTCAATGCCTCAAAAAGCCAAATCACAGGGGCCCTGCACGGCAGCCTGCCTACACACCCATATGACGTCACCCGGCTTCAAACCATGCTAGGGGCGGTTCGCTTGGCCCCAGACCAACCACACCTACATCCGCCAGGGATAGCTGCAGAAAGTGTTACCTTTCTTCCCCCTACATCTCCGTTCAGGCACCTCGGAGTACTCCTCACAGTAGACCTGAACTACAAACCACAGCTGACCGCCACCCTTAATGACATTCGCTCGCGCGTTCAACACCTGCGTCAAAGCCCTCTAACTACGGGCCAAAAACAACGAATCATCGAATCTTCACTCCGAGGCTCCATAGCATACGCGCTTGTGGCCAGCCCATACACACCTGCAGAACTCAAAAGCCTGGACTCCCTGCTAACACGCGCCACCAAGCAAGCCTACCGGCTGCCTGTTCACATGGCTACTGCCGCCGCCCACCTTGACAAGGGAAAAGGAGGTCTAGGATGCCACTCCCTAGAAACAGAACAAACAGTATGCAACATTCAACGCCTGACACGCTCACTTAACGCCCCGGGCGCCCTGGGAGTTATCACCAAAGCCATGCTTGAAATGCAACTTCCAGGGGTGGACACAATTATGGCCAAACATCTCCCCCACCTTCTCAACCATAGCCTGAGGGTGAGACAACTACTATCGCTTGGGAAACTGGACCTGACGCTGCAACTAGGCGCCAAAGAATATCACATTGTCACGCCGTATGACGGCGTGTGGATAGAATGTCGGTGCCAACCAGCTGTGAACAGGTGCAGGCGAGAGTGGTGCCTGTGTAGGTCAAACCAAGCAGGGTTTGGGGCCTGAGCTGTGTTCTGTGAGGCTACTTGTGGCTGGTTCTGTACGAGAGAGCCGAGCTCTCTCGTATCACAACGCGTATGGCATGATGTGAAGGACGCAATGCACGCTGTTGCGTGCTAGGTCGGCCTCGGTAACTCTCCTGCTCCCGGTTGATGCCCCTTCTCAAGACGCACCGTGTAACCTTAATCGTGGAACCGCTCCTCAGCAGACTGATACTGAGTTGCAGCACACAGTGTTTCATACGAGAGAGCTCCCTTGAGTAGTGTGGCACAGAGCGGAGAGCCGAGATGGCAGCAGTAGGCGGAGCACTGGAGCGAGTAGCGGGCTTCAGCAGGCGTCACACACCGCGAAGAAGTCTACACTATTTCAATGGCATTGTCTGATGGTACTTGGCTACAGGAGCTGTGCTGGGAGCTCAGCAGCAGTCACTGCAAGGCCCGGCTTGGCAGCAGCTGTGGTGCAGGGGTCAAGGGCAGCCAGGAGAGCTGTAGGGACCTTCCTTGGGGCTAAGTACATGGATAAGACATGGATGGTGTACTGCAGCGTGGTTTGGTGTTGTTGTTGCAGGTGCTGCAGCCAGTGAGCCTGTCTGCATGCAGGTTACCCCATGCCAGTTGTTGCTGATGTGGTCTCCAGCACAAGACTGGGGGGGGGGGGTGGAATGGGTCCCTGAACACGCGTACAAGCCTTGTGGTGGCACAGTGACCTCCTTGGGTTGTAGCTGCTTGATGCGCTCTTTGAGGGGATGCTCTGTGTCATGTTCTGTGGGTTACAGCTGCTTCATGCGCTTCCTGCAGGCGGGGCCGCAACAGTGTGTATCAGCATATGACTGTGGTTGGACAGTTGTGTACAGGTGCAGTGACACTGTGTCAGCAGGTTGAGGCCAGGGTTCCACGGTTTGGGACAGCGCGAGCCAGCAGCGCTGGGCTGGTGAGGGAATGAGATTGGCCCACCAGCACCCTGAGGCGTTTTCTGTTGTGGCAGTGAGTCAGGCAGTGTGCAAGCAGCTGTTGGCAGCAGCATGGCTGGTGCCAAGTTGTGTGAGGTGTGTTGTTCAGGGTATGTCATTTGTGCAGCAGAGAATCAATGGTTGTTGGTTGTTGTTGGGCTAAGGGCCCCAGGCTGTGGTGCACAACTGACAATGGACATTTGCAATGGTGATGTGTGTTTGCCTGGTTTCGCATGTCATCGCTTGCTCTGTCTCGCACATATGCTTTCCCCTTATATGGATGGTGAGCAGGATGATTGGTATCACAGCTGTGGATCAGTCAACACTGCATGACAGGGTCTTGCGTGCAGATGTTGAGGGGGGGATGGCGTGCATCCGCCGTGAAAACCCCTCCGCCGCAGTTTGCCGTGACAGCTGTCACGCCGTATGACGGCGTGTGGATAGAATGTCGGTGCCAACCAGCTGTGAACAGGTGCAGGCGAGAGTGGTGCCTGTGTAGGTCAAACCAAGCAGGGTTTGGGGCCTGAGCTGTGTTCTGTGAGGCTACTTGTGGCTGGTTCTGTACGAGAGAGCCGAGCTCTCTCGTATCACAACGCGTATGGCATGATGTGAAGGACGCAATGCACGCTGTTGCGTGCTAGGTCGGCCCCGGTAACTCTCCTGCTCCCGGTTGATGCCCCTTCTCAAGACGAACCGTGTAACCTTAATCGTGGAACCGCTCCTCAGCAGACTGATACTGAGTTGCAGCACACAGTGTTTCATAATGGCGTGCATCCGCCGTGAAAACCCCTCCGCCGCAGTTTGCCGTGACA
Organism: Desmodesmus armatus; assembly: GCA_007449985.2. NCBI lineage: Eukaryota > Viridiplantae > Chlorophyta > Chlorophyceae > Sphaeropleales > Scenedesmaceae > Desmodesmus > Desmodesmus armatus. The sequence goes on from VIIQ02000271.1 coordinate 53,816, forward strand.
ACATATTATCCAACCTCACCAACATAACACAAACCCTAGAGAAGATTACACCACAGTACCTGACTGATACACAACCTGTAAAGGACATCTACCTTTTACATAGTGTAGGAATCACACAGGTAGAACAGATGCTGACCCCTGACAGGAAACACGTCCTGCCCTCCTCCCACCTCAGGATGATAGTGAGTAGTCGCAAGCTTAAGGTGAAACACCACAGAGCATGGGACAGACTAGCATACATAGTGGCTACTGGAAGTTTAGACCTGACCACAAAATGGCAACCACCTACAAAGCCACTCCCAATTGATGCAAAGGTACTCCAAACACTGACGGCGCGATGGCCACACAACCCAACCAGCAAGCCGCAAACACCTATGGAACTGCTCTCCAACTACAGTGCCCAAGCCCACCAGCCGGCTCTGGCCATGCGAGACGAACTGGATGCCCAAAGACAGAAACTTCCGGAGCCAAAGCTCTGCACCACCGCAAACATCCGCCGTGACGGCCAGACCTACCCCCACCGAAAACCCCAAACACACACAGGCTACGCTGCCTACAAGAAGCTGAGACCCACACATGCTGAAGCCCTCAAACTGTACACAACATACACGGACCCGAACACAGACCAGATAGAGGCAGTACAAGGCATGGCCATTGCCACAAACCACAAAGGAAAAGGGAAATGGCGTCGCCACGGCGAAAGCCAGCAGCAAGTGATGGTGCAATGGAGAGAAGCACTGGTGCCACGCTGGGTGATGCATCTACACACCACCATGGGCTACAAGATTGAAAGCGCCCACCCAGCGAGCCTGCATGACAAAGCTGCCCACAGCTTCACAAGAACGTGTGAATGCTGCTGGGAGGACATCCACCCTGACCAGTATGAACCAGAAGAAAGCTATGAAAGTGACATCCTCCAATGCCAAGAGTGTCATCGCGTGTGCCATCAGACATGCCTTCGCCAAGCCCGCCGCACACGCCACGCACGGCAGTACGAGGAAGGCAAATGCTGGGAGTGCCTACAAAGCCCCCCCACACAAAGTGACAAAGAGCTGCTGGAAAGTGTTAAAATGAGGCTCCAACCATGCCCCGAGACAATTGAAACAGTCCAGGCCACCGGGACCCCAGAGGCCCTCAACGCCCTTGCAACCCTACTGAATGCACCCCCTACAGACGGCCCCGCGCCGCTTCTAAGAAAGGCCATACCGCAGACAAATCAAGAGCGCGCAAGTGAGAGGCTATATGACATTTCCCGTGGGGACAACATCAGACAGCACATACACATCCACCCGACACCCATCAACCCACACGTAGACATCCAGCCCACAGGCAGCTGCACTATTGCAATCAGAACAGTGGAGGGCACCAACCTGCCCATCACCCCAAAAGAAGAGCCCATCATAACCACAGTGACGGCGGCGTGCGTCTATCAGCCAGACGGCACATGTTGCGGGGTGATCACGATACCTACCCTCCGCCACCTTCACCAACGCCAAGCACAAAACACAACAACAAATTCATGTGAAGAAGAAATAGCTATGCTGTGCCAACGATATGGCGCATATGGCACGAAGAGCAAAAAGCCCCAGGCACCAAGCAACCCCCTAACGCCTGAGCTGAAGGCACAGTTGCTGAACACCGTCAAGTGCACTACGGAAAGAATGACTACACCCTTTGCCGTACACCCCACCACCTCAAAGTTCTGGACAGAACATGCAGCTGATGCAGCCTTTGGGGCCGACTACGGCAATCTTGCAGTGAGGTGGACTGGGCTCTCTCTAGCCACCCCACCATGTGATCTGAAACAAGCGCATCAAGCTCTTGCTTGGGCGATTCAAAGCGCCCAGCACACCAAGACACCAACTCTTACCATTCTGGCACTGCCGGTCCCACCCAACAAAGGAACTTCATACCGAACTCTGATCCAAACGCACTCAGGCTGGTGCCGTCGCCTACTGTCAATACCAAACGCGGCCATATGCCAGACCACCCCTGGAACATCCCCACTACAAAATGCAACACCATCAAAGTGGGGACTGCAGATTGTCTGCGTAGGCAACGAAGCTGGCTACACCAGCTTGGGACCAGGAGACACACGGAACGATCAGTGGATGTACCTTCTGTCAAAAAGGTGCACCAACCACCTGAAAGAACAAAAAGGCCACAACCTGAAGGTGGTGCGAGTAGAATGCCATCCATGTGAATGGGCTCAGCCGCAACCAGGGGCGAACAAGCCGCTCCCTCGAACAAGGGCTTTTAAGAACTCGAGATGGGAGCCGGCATCTACGATGGCACACAAACGCAGGACACCGGACCTCTCTGAGCCTGCCCCTATGGAGGCCACCACACCACCACCACTGCGGTTCAACTGGAGGGACTTCTACTACACTGACGGAAGCGCCATCACAAAAGCAGGCAAAGGGGCTAGCATAGCAGCCGCCGCCTTCAAACCACCTGAAGACGAAAACGGCATGGCACATACCATCACAACAGACTGCACAATAACAGGGGGGCCACGCTCACTACAAACAGACCGCTACATGCCCAATGTCAACACCATCAACAGAGCAGAGCTAGTCGGCATCCGGGCAGCCTACATACTAGCCAATCCAGGAGCAAACCAAAACATCCACATAGCCACAGACAGTCAGACTTCCATGTATCAGATCCACAGAATGATCACCCACCCGCAAGATATGGAAGAACACAGACACCACAGTCTGCTAACAGACATAGTACACAGGCTGCGCACCTCTCAGGCAACACTGCACCTCTGGAAAGTTACTAGCCACACAGGAGTATATGGAAACGACATGGCAGACTACTTGGCCGTGGAGGTGGCCACAGAACGGCAGGCCTCCACAACCACAGAATGTGTGCAGAGCAATGCAAGGGAAACCTACTACTGGCCCTACTCAATTGAGGAAGTTACAACACAAACAGGCACTTGGAGGGAACACACGCCCTTGGCCAACTTGGCAGAGACCCTCAAGCACACCGCCAAACTCAAGTGCGCACTTGGAGAAGCCAACACTACAGGGGTGTACTTTAAAGCTTGGGAAGACCAGGACAAACACATAAACCACAAATACAGTCACATCTTCATGCGAAGTGCGGCAATCAAACACAGAAGACGGAAGCTGATCTTACAATACAGATGGGGCCTGCTCCCAACCAACAAGCTGCTGAGCCGCTATAAAGTAATAAATAATAACAACTGCCCCCTGTGCAACCAACCTGACGGGGGGCACCACGCGCTCAGCACATGCCCAAGACTGTCCGGGGCAGTCACAAAACGGCACAATGACGCGGGGTCACTGATTATCCAAGCAGTGCACAACGGAAACAGAGGCGCAGAACTGGTGATGAGCGACGTCGGCCTGACCCGTAGATGTGCCATCATGAAGGGGAAAGGAAGAATTCCGCTCGGTGTCTTGCCAGAAAGTATGCCGGACGGCCTCAAACGAAGAATCCGACAGCGCTGCAAACCCGACGCGCTAATGGTACATACGGAACAATACATCACACACTACGAGCTCATTGAGATTAAATACTCTAGAGACACGGACCCTACGCATCAAGAGAACAGGGCCGACCGCCATCACGACCGTCTGATGAAATCGATCAAAATCTTCGACCCCAGCGCAGAGGTGAAACTGACAAGCATCTTACTGGGAGTATCTGGATGTATTTATAAGAAAACAGAAGAGCACCTGAAGGACTTGGGAATACAGGGTACAGCACTGTCACAGCTGCTGAAGAAACTCCACCACCTGGCAGGTAAACATGTAGAGGAAATCTGGAACACGAGACATGCCGCCATACAGAACGCAAGGTACTACGCCAAATCAAGCTGGAGCAAGAGGAAAAGAGAACTGCATGGCCAACCACTGCCTGACCACAGGAAACGAAAGAAGCTGAAGCATCAATTTTGATCCCTAGGGTGTATAGGCACCTGGGGTTACGGTGAGGCCGTGGCGACCACTATGAGGTCACACACGGCCCCTTCCTCAACTAACGCTAAATGCCTGGCATTTTAGCGTCATCTCTCTCTCTCTCTCTGCTGGAGCACTGAAAAGAAGCATTTAAGTGGCCGCTGTGAGATGATCAAGCGTACCGTTGGAACTATTTACGCAGGCATTTTACGCCATCGGTGGAAGGATCACAAAACGCCGATTTGTGTGGCTTCCTTGGGGTCGTCGCTGATGTTGTGGGAGGGCCAAAAGAGATACTTGATGTCCGTGTACAAAACTGACGCTCGGAAAAAAGCCCTTTGCAGGACGATTTTGCAAACCCCGATTTGTACAGGCACTTGGGGCCAACGCCAGAGGGTCTGAAAACGCTCAAAACAAACTTAAGTATACGTACACAAATCTGACGCTCCAAGATCGGGCACCTGCTTGCTTCACGGGCCTGGAAAGCCTATTTGCGAAAACTCGAAAAATGACAGTCAGGCGCAGGGAAAAATTTTCAAGGGGCATGGAGGGTGTCAAGGCTTCTGTCAGGGTTGTACATGTACACTCAAAGGGACAGTTAGGCATGCATGGTCACAGCCTCTCTTCAGTGGCACACGGAGTGTGCTGCGTGATTGATATGGTGTGTGGTCTCAGCTACAAGGATACTGGGGTGCAGAGTCAGCAACACGCCGAAATGATGGGCCTAGCCTACCACCCTGGCAGCAGCCCAAAGAGACCCCACCGCTGGACCCCAAACAAACAAGCTCGTCTATCGCCAAGTAGGCCTGCCTATTTGGATTCCGAACAAGTACCTGAACAAGTGGTATTATCAACCACGCGTTGTGTAGAGGCGTGGTAAAGCAAGCTTGGTGCAGACTGCACCGCACAGTTTGGTGTTGGACAGAAATGTTTCATCCGATTTCATAATGGCATTTTTTGCCATGTGAGGATAGTGTTGGGGTTTGGGGCAGCGGGGAACACATCAGCAAGCCGACTTCATGCTGTGGCGGGGGGGCAGGGGGGGGGGGGGGGGGGGCAAGGGGCACTGGCATTGTAGTATGATGTTGCGAAATAAAAAATACATGCAGCAGACAGACATGCAGATGTGTGTTTTGTGGCAGGGGGGGGTGCAGGCTTCTTGGGTCACGGCAATATTCTTCTCCGCCTCGACAAAAAGCACAGTGCCCGAGTTGACACCTGCAGCCTTGCATCCCGCATCTGGGGACATGTCGGATTCTTGTGACGAGCAAACAGTGTGTGCAACAAAACCACCATGAAGACTACCATGGTATGAACCAGCCATCTGCAGTGGGCCCCCCTGTGGTTCAGGCAGGTGCTGCTGAGTGCACTGCGAGCTGAGTGGGCTGAGCTGATCTGCTGTTCAAATGTACCTATAAATACATTATCTGCGAAGGAATCGGTGCCGGCTGTGCAAGGCTGTGAGGGGCTGAGTGAGTCAGTGCTGGGCTGTGATCTGGGCTGTGATCTGATGGCAGCAATAACGCTAGCAGGATGGCCATTACGCTTGCAGCATGGCGCATTCGTGCATAAACCATTGGAATTGTCTGTTGGCGAAGTGATTATACAGCCCCGGTGCCGACTGCAGACACCGAATGCAGTAGATCGCCAGTGACAGGTCTGTGGCTCTCAGGGGCCAACCGAGTACCGAACTGCGGCTGATGCACTGTAGATACGAACGAAAACGCTTTTGTGCGGGGCTAGATAACTGGATCGACAACAATAAGGCGGTGAAGGAACGAATGGAAGGATCGTGAGGGTACATCGGAGCAGGTGGCAAGTTTTGTAGCTGATCGGGGCCAAACGACTACCAATCGGTAGCTCCGTACTCTTAGATTCTGATTATATGGCTTGTTTGCGAGAGGGAGGACTGCTCAGAAAGATACAGCGAGAATGAGAAAACCACAGAGAGAATGACAGTCTAGCATGGGAAACGGCCTTGCCATATATGGCAGGCCAATTCTGGCGGACAGGCAGGTGTCTCCTTGGACTGTGGGTTGTGTTGGAGTGCATGGCTGGAATGAAATGCTTTTACTTGTTATATCATTCAAAGCACTGCTGGCCGGGTGTGAGTGTCACTACAGAAGTACAGTGTACTTCTCCACGAATGTTGGTCACTCTGTCAGCCAATTGATAGAGCTTGTCATAGTTGCATTCAGAATGGCTGAGCCTCAGCGAAGGTGGGCCCAGATAGGCCCACACAGGTGCCACCCGCAACAGTATCGGCGTTGATAGATCTCTGCTTGACTTCAACATTTACACCAACCCTCAAAAACAACACGTTCAATTACAGTGCAGTTTGGCACAGACAGCGCCCTCTCATGCAACAAGTCATGCCAGTCCTTTGAAATGACAAATGATGGAGGCACCACAGCCTTAGCTGCATGATCAACGGCACGCTCAGCAACTGACAGGGGCATACGACAAACGAGCGTCCATTCAAGTGCAGCCACACACACTCTCAAAAAAGCTCTCGTAAACACCAGCACGCTCTTTGCAGAAAAAACACTGCGGCTCATGTTGCTAGCGCTGCCGGTCAGCCACTTCAACTGCTAAAACGTTCACGACCATTGCTTAGCCCGTCCAACAGCATCATGTTGGACACACAACGAAGCAGAAGCTTCTGCATAGGCAGAGAAGCAACTAGACGGTCGTGTCCGTGCCCAATAGCAGCGACCCTACCAGCCCCCTCTCACACCACTGCAGTCACCAGCTTCAGCTGGTGATGACAGCAGCAATCGAAGCAGGTGAACAGCACCCGCTGCAGGGATGACAAGATGCCACACTGCCAGCTGGAACCGCTTCCCACCACTGCTCAAGAGTGTCCTGCACACATATGTCACACACATCCCAGAATGAACAACCCTGGCTGCCAACCACAAACTCCAAGACACACTCAAGCCCACTGCCATGAGTGTGTGCAACCGCCATGAGTAGACTTACAAGCACACACACCCTAAATCTCAAGCACACCACAGCACACCAGCCACGCCTTTGCGAACTGACACAACCCTGCATTGTCTGACTGTCTCTCAGCCTGGCATATACCCCTCACCACAGCCACAAATAGCATCACGGCTGCAGGATAGCAACAGCGCCCTGCTCCCTCATCCGTGTGCAACTTGCACTGGTACATGTGCAGTCTCACAGAGTGTCTCTACGTCTGATTTTAGCTCGCCTGAAAACCCTTGCTCCCCTGCAAAATCGGGCGTCAAACCAGCACACAGTGCTGCGCAAGGCTGCACACCCTGGGGGCACGATAACACACACACTGTACTCTACAAACAGAGACTCACAAACAACACCCCCTGAAAGCACCTCCAAAAATCTCAAAAAGAGGCTCAGCAGCAAAAGCTCAAGGTACAAGACAAGCCTTGCCATACAACTGGAAGCTCACGATGCAAAGTGTGAGCTCGCCCATAGCAGACTGGAGAAAAGTACACAGCAGCTGCTCGGCTGTCAAAACTGCAGCTACAGACAGCAGCTACACACGCGCATCCCACATATCGGTGTGCTCTGCAATATGTTATGCTGATGCCCATGTGAAATGTGTAGGGCAAGGGGCAAAATGGAAACGCTGTTGGTCTTGATACAGCAGCAAGGAGGCATCGGGTGTGCGTGCAGTGTGGCAAAAAACCAGGCAGCAACGACCCATCACGATAGTGCCTGCAGAGAAGCGTCAACTGATGCAGCACGCCCACTGGGCACCAGCATGTGGCAACTGTGCCCAAATGCGCGCAATGCAAAACCACACAGCACTTCAAGGCCCAATGGCAGGGTTGAAGGTGCAGCAGGCATGCCTAACTTGTTGCCTTTAGTGCAGTCACACAACTTTAAGACCACCAAAACCGCAAAAAGCCAACAGTACCTCAAGCCAACGGGGCTATGCTGGGCGAGTAGCACTGCTTGCCGCCAACCGAACAAAAACACCATCCCATCAGCACAGCAGCTGCCAGACCATGAACACACAGTGAAAGCTGTCACTTATCTAATATACGCTGGTGGGCTATTGTACATATCAAGCCCACCATCAAGCGCCTCACAGACAACACTGAGCACCTCTCACACACAACAAACCCTCCGAAAAGTGTGAGCAACACTATGACTGCACAGCAACAGTCACGGGCACACAAAGCCCAGCAGCAGTCACGGGTACATAAAGCCCAGCACACACCTGCCTGTACCATGTGACTTGGGCATCGGGTCTATTGCACACATGCACCCTTGGTTGCGCTCCCTACTTGAGGCGCAGCAAACCTCCACACAACACTCAGTGGCTGCACCTTGAAAGTCTCGCAATCAAACAGCCACCACACTATCCTCACACTCAGACCACACAAACCCAGTGTCTAGGGGCACAAACGGCGACCACACGTGCCAAAAGGTAGTGTTTCGGAAATCAGGCGGAGTCCTCATCATAGGAGAGCATGCAAAGGGTCTCCATGGCACCTGGTGCCTGGTCATCTTCTGTGTCAGTGTGGTCCTCACTGCAGAGGGCAGCAAAGATGGCACCAGCTTTCCCCAGCTGCACCTTGGCTGTCGCCGCAGCTGCTGCAGTGACCATGCTGCCAGCGAGCAGGCTCTTCACATGCTGCTGCTGTTGCTGCCAGGAAGCAGAGGCAGCGTCCTCATCATCACTGTATGTCACCATGCACAGGGTGTCGATGGCCGACTGCGCTGGGGGACTGGCTGCTGCTGTGGCAGAGAGAGTGACCCTGCTGCGAGCGATGGCGGCGATAGAGTCGCGCTCTAAAGCCTTGAAGGCCAAGCGAGCTGCTGCTGGCATGGTGGAACGGTGCATAGAGTCGGCGCTGCTGCTGTAGGTGACCTGACAGAGCTCGTCAGGGTACATACTGAGTCTGTTGGTGGCTGCAGTGGCTACCCTGCTGCATACCAATGGCACACGTGCACACTTCTGGCTCTTGGCGCCTGCAGAAGGCAGGAGGAGGGACAGCAGCAGGGTGATCTGAAACCAACTCCTTTCATCGCGGACGCACGACGAGATCTGCCTTGAAGCCATTGGTGGTTACGACAAGGCGTTTGACGCCATCTGCGCCCTGTAGTAAGGCGCTTGAGTGCTGGTCGGGGGAGCGCTGACTGGACAGAACGGGTAACTGAACTCACCAGAGAAGGCAGGAGCGCTCCTAGGACAGGATGTAGAAAGCATCATTCCGGAAACCGTTATGGATGGAATGCCAGGCAGCAAAAACGAGGACACGGAAGAGTCTTCGGAGATGCAGTCGCGCTGGTTGAAGCAGAGAAGCGGGGAACTGGTTGAGGCAGGGATGCCGACAATGTTGATGATCAGGGACCTGCACGCTTACATGTTATGGCCTGCACAGCTCCATTGTGTGGGGCTTAATGTCTCCCTGCTCCCCCATCCAGAACCCGCCCCGTGAGTAGGAGACAGAACGCGCAAAGTACAGTACTATCTTCAAGTGTTGCTTGCAACTTTACAACACCTGTGCAAGAACCACCGTTTCAGCACCACCCTACTTGCCCCATCAGATCACTTGCTCACCTGGTCAGTTCTGTGCTATCGCACACCCTTTCGGAATACCTATCTCAGCTGCACTGAGAAGGTCTGCTATCAATGAATATATGCAACTCTTTTGGCAAACGGCTTAGTGGGCGCTTCAAGCTGCATGAGGCTGTTGAGCAGGGTAAGCTATCTGTGCTGTTGTGACACAGGAAGCTGGGATCAGAAAATGTTGTGCTGCAGCGCATTTGAACAAGTGCACAGGATATGTTCAGTCCATCCTTTTGCGTTCATGCAGATGTAGGGTGCATGCTGCTGTGTAGTCAACCCGCACCTGGACTCCCCACACCACTCGCACTCCACTATCCAGCACACTGGTGCAAAGCACACCCTCAGCGGCACAACCACTGCTTACATTTGAAGCTGGTTGTAGCTGCAGTATTGCGTGCCTGGTCTATTGTTACACACGCATGCACGGTCTATTGTTTCAGCCTCAGCAGCAGAATCTTCTGGCCATTTCATCAAGACAATAGTCATTGGCGTGGCAAGCAGTCAGCTACTGCGGCCACTGCACTTTGTGTGAAGCTGGCATGGGTTCCTACACCTCCACCGTGCCTTGCTACAGCTGATCAGTGAGGTTGTACACACAGGTTGTACACCCAAGCATGCAGTTGCACACTCCTGGTGATCACTGTCCAGTGCAGGACAAGTGCTGCTGACATGAGTGTTGCTTCCGCCCGATTCTTTAAGTTGGGAGAAAGCAACACTCATGTCAGCGGCATATGTCCTGCACTAAAGCAGTGATCACCAAGAGTGTGCAAGTGCATGCATGGTGCACATATCTGTCTTCGTCTTCGTTTGTTCCTGTGCTGATGCCTGTGACACTGTGTGTGCTTGGGTCTCTGTATCTGCTGTGCGTATCTGCTGTGCCTCTGTCTGCATGTGTGTCACCACCTGCAGGAGACATAGACTGCTTGGCGGAGTTTGCGCGCACCAGCACAACAGCAGCAGTGAATGATTATGACGATGAGGGCCAAGCAGCTTTGCATGTGGCAGCAGACAAGGGGCTCACAGAGGCGATCAGCATACTCACAGGTGGGTATGCTTTGGTTTGGAGGGTTCGGAGGCGGGGGGGGGGGGGGGGGGGGGGGGTACACCCCCCACATCCTCTGTCAACACCCCCCACCGGCTGCATCAGCATACCCACAGGTGAACATGTTGCGCTCAGCAGCAGTTTGAACAATCGTGTGGGTGGGTGGGTGCGTGGGGGTGGAAGTGGATGCTTTCACTGCTGGGCGGTACTCTCCACACTGGATGAACTGGGTCGATCAACAAGGTAGAACACTTGACTCACGAGACGGGAAGACAGACGGGTGCAACAGTATGAACAAAGGGCTCAAAGAGGCGATCAGCACACTCACTGGTGAACATGTTGCGCTCAGCAGCAGTGTGTCAGTGCCTTGAGGGGAGGGGCGTTGTCCAGGTGGATCAGGCCAGATGTTGCACTGGTAGCCAGCTGCTGCTCTATCTGCACCCGACTGTCTTCCTCGACCTGGGCTGCTTCCTTGCTGAAGTGTTTCTTGATCAATTCTTGCGAATTGGATCAAGTAACACTTCAGCAAGGATCAAGTAACACTTCAGCAAGGATCAAGTAACACTTCAGCAAGGATCAAGTAACACTTCAGCAAGGATCAAGTAACACTTCAGCAAGGATCAAGTAACACTTCAGCAAGGAAGCAGCGCAGGTCGAGGAACAAGGGTACAAGTAGGGGTACAAGGGTACGATCAAGGGTTACAAGCTAGTGGCAGGTGTTTGATTGCTCGACGTATGGCTTGCCCTCAGCAGCATTATGAAAGAAGGATTGAACACGGGTTATAAGATTAGTGGCAGGGTTGCTCAGCACACTGACAGGTTAGCCAGCCTCCACCTGCCAGCACCCTTGTCAGGAGCAGTTGTGAGGCTGCCAGCATGAAAGTGCCGTGTTGGTTGGGGTTTTGCAAGATATATTCATCACCAGCGCAGCTAGAGGGCAGCAGAATGGAGCAGCACATGTATGACTGGGCAGGGGAGGCTGCCAGTTGTAGGTTGGTGTTTGTTGCAGGTTTGGTTTTTGCAGATTGCACTGCCAGCCATCACCAGCACAGCCAAAGGGCAGCAGTGTGGAGCAGCAGCAAAACTCACAAATACAAATGGCCATCTGCTACCATATGTTGCTTGTGACACAGCCACAGCGGGTGAACTGCTGTGAAGTGCATGCAGCAAGTCTATCCACAATTGAGCACAGTGCAGCCCCCCTCCTCCCCCCCCCCCCCCCCCGGTTGTGCTCATCCGCACACCTGGACTTTTTGACGAGTCACCCTTCTTCCACCCCAGACCACCGACCTCGGCTGGCCCTTTTCTTACCCACCCACCCACCCACTCACCCACCTCGACCTACGGCTGCTCCCCGTCCTCCCCCTGCATCCTGCTGCCTGATGCTTCCTGTGTGCAGCGCAAGGCGCCGACATCGACGTGCCTCGTGAGGACGACAACTGCACCCTCCCGCACGTTGAGCACATCTAGTGCAGGGCATGCCCCCCCCCCTTGTGCTCATATGCACACCTGGACTTTTTGACGAGTCACCCTTCTTCCACCTCCACCCACCCACCTCGGCTGGCCTTTTTCTTACCCACCCACCCACTCACTCACTCACTCACTCTCTCACCTCGACGTCAATGCTCCACACCCCCCCCCCCCCCGCCCCTGCATCGATGCTTCTTGTGTGCAGCGCAAGGCGCCGACATTGACGTGCCGCGTGAGGATGACAACCGCACCCCCCTGCACATCGCCGCAAACGAGGGACATTCAGAGGCAGTGCAGGCACTGCTGGACGCAGGAGCAAAGGTATGGCGGGGCCGGCATGCTGAGTACTAGGGGGCCGGGTGGGGGAGGGGGAGGGCCAGATTAGTGTGTAGCGGCGAGGGGGGGGGGGGGGGGGCTGAGCTGGCAGGCAGATGCTTGGGCAGCGCAGGATGGCAGTGCAGGCACTGCTGGACGCAGGAGCAAAGGTGGGATGGGGCGCAATGGGGGGGGGGGGGGTATATGTGTCCCTCTACTCATCCATACATGTGTCCCTCTACTCATCCCGAGTATATGTGTCCCACTACTCATCCATCAGACACTCGGATGAGTAGTGGGTTGAAGGCTGATCAGCAGGGACATTCAGAGGCAGTGCAGGCACTGCTGGACGCGAGGGCAAAGGTGGGGCGGGGCTTGAGGGGGGGGGGGAGGGATCGGAGGAGGGGAGGGGGGGCTGGTCCGCTCCGAGCTCTCATGCTAAGCAGTAGGTATGCCTCAAATGGCCCATCATTAGTTGCGTCAACCGTCCGAGTTCCTAAGTTCTTCCGATTGTTGGATTGGTACCTTTGCTGACAGGTGAACAGCCAAGACCTGGACGGCTGGAGTGCCCTGCACGTGGCCTGCTACTACGGGGCAGCAACCCTAGTAGACATACTGCTGAAAAGAGGCGCACAGGTGTGTTGGCTTGTCCCGGGGCTTGCACTGGGTCGGCTGGGCCTCCAGGGGCCTCTTTGCAACGAACCCTGACTGATTGACTGATTGACTGACTCACTGGCTGTTCAACAGGCATTGTGGCTTGGCAGGCAATTTGGTGTGTGGGATGCAGGAGTCTCTCTTTTTTGGGGGGGGGGGGGGGCGCTGTTGAAAGGGCACGTCATTTAGCAGTGGCTTCATGCATCATTGTGCTGCTATTATGCTACTACGGGGCAGGAACCTTAGTACACATCCTGCTAAAAAGAGGTGCACAGGTGTGTTGTTGCGACAGGCAGCGTGGTGGGGGGGGGGGGGGGCAAGAGTACTGGGGGTTTGTGGCTGTTGAAAGGCAGTTGCACGCCACGTCTGCAACCGGGACATCACCATTCTGCTGCTGCTGCTGCGCCTGCAGGTTGGCCTGCGCACTGTCAAGGGCCAGACGCCGTTGCATGTTGCAGTTGAGACAGCCAGAGTTTGTAGTAAGTTGCTATGTCCAACCGGTGACATTGCTGCTGCTGCTGCTCTTGCTGCTGCTGCAGGTCGGCTTGCGCACCGTCAAGGGCCAGACGCCGTTGCATGTTGCAGTTGAGATGGCTGAGTCTCAGTGGCTCAACCGTGAGTTCAACTACGGCCTGAGTGTGCAGCTGCTGGTGGCGGCTGGCTCAGAGGTCAACGCAGCAGACAGCCAGGGAAGCACGCCGTTGCAGGTGTGTGTGGGAAGGGGGGAGCGTTTGTGTGTGTTTGTCACAGGCATTTGCAGGTGTGTGTGTGTGTGTGTGTGTGTGCGTGCGTGCGTGCGTGCGTGCGTGCGTGCGTGCGTGCGTGTGTCTGTGTGTCTGTGTGTCTGTGTGTCTGTGTGTCTGTGTGTCTGTGTGTCTGTGTGTGTGTG
>VIIQ02000272.1:0-92500 GCA_007449985.2 Desmodesmus armatus
GCCTGTCACACTGCCCCGCCCACCAAGTCCAGCAGCAGCACCAAAGGCAGACGGCGCAGCAGCCGCCACCTGTTGCTGCTGCTGCTGGCTGGCCCCAAGCTGCCCCAAACCCTGCACCGCAGCAGCAGCAGCAGCAGGTGCAGGTGTCTGCTGATTCAGCACCTGCTGTCATACTGCCACCAAACAGGAATGCCGCTGCTGGCTGTTGCTGTTCTGACGCGGCAGCCTGCCTTCTCTTTGTGCGGGGCTTTTCCGCCGCTGGAGCTGCTGCTGCTGCTGTTCCAACAGCGCTGACGGCTGAACCATACCAACACCACCACCAAGCACCAAACAGACCTGCAGCTGCAGGTGCTGGCTCCGCTGCTACCCGTTCCGCCGCCGCAGCTGCGCAGCGCCGACGTGCCGCATCTGCCCTCAGCAGTGCAGTGGTGCTTGTCTGGAGGGGTGCATGGTGCAATGATGAGCTGAGCCAGGCTGGCCCCTGCTGCCCTTGCCAGCAGTGTGGGCAGTGTGTGTCGGGTATGGTGCGCAGGACCTGCAGGGAGGTGCCTGGGGCCAACAGCTGGATCATCTCCTCACCAGAGGGGTGGGCACCACACTCAGGCCTGGACAGGTGGCCTGCGCATCAGGACAGGTGGGAAGCGGGGATGGACGGGGGCGAGACACAATCAACAATTGATGTACGGTGTGTCAGCCCACGCAGTGGATGGACGAATCTTTGCCAGTGGTGGTGGTGATGAACACACTCAGGCCTAAACAATACATGCATGCCAGGAAAGGGGGGGGGGGGTTCAAACAACACAATCATAAGTTTGTACATGCATCACCGCCGTCAGCGGGTGGACAAGTTCCTCAGAAAGTCCTGGTGACCTCACGTATGCCATGACAAGTTGCCAGATAGTCATGGTGAACTACAAAGAGAAAGCACAGCGTAGCGTCCAACCAGGATCTTGTTGTTGTCAAATTACACATGAGAGCCTGCCGCACGCCAAGCAATGGTCGCCTGCCCTCTCTACTGCCCTGTTCTGTCCTCTGCCCACTTCAGGAGCAACCAAACCCTACTTGTTGACCTTCAAAAGTACCCCTACCCCCTACACCCACCTGTGCAGCATCACGAACTCCCTGGCCTGTGTAGTGCTGTCGAAGCGCATCAGTCGTGCGTAGGTGGCCAGTGGCAGCTGTGTGGCGCGCTTGCGCTGCCCCTCACTGCTGACAAACATGGGGGCCGCGTTGCGCATGAGGTGAACCAACGCCTTGCTGCGCATGCCAGGGACATACACCTGTCAAGCAACAACCCAAGGGGTGGAGGGGGGGGGGGGCATCTGCAGCTGGAGTACTCTGTGTATACTACCTGTTGATGCGAGTGTGTGCGAAGTTGCAGTGCACCCCACAAAGGCAAGATGGGTTTGCGAGAAAGGGCATAATCAAGGTAAGGGCAGGCAGTAGGGATGGGTGTTATCCCCGCAAGGTGGATGCGAGATGGCTGAAATCAGCACTGTGGGGTGGAAGTGTTGCGTGCACTGTGATTATCAAACCAGGTCATTCAGTGCTGTCCTTGCACCCCATAACATTTGACCCCTCTAGGTAGACCCCTCACCCCTGCCCTTTCTGCACTCTGACTGTTGAAGCACCACCACCCCACACTTCAACGCCCTCAGCCCCGCCCACCTGTGCTGTTGCTGCCAGCAGCAGTGGTGCCCCCTCCAGCAGCCTCATGAGTTGGACCCAGTTGGTGGTCATCAGGCACGAGCTCACAGCAAGAGCAAACTGGACATGGACGACGTCTGCACATGGACACACAGAAACATGAAGGCAGGGCGGTCTGGTGGTAACGCCCTTGTCTTCTAGTCACACCGGCGCCGCTGTACCAACACCTTCCCTTCCCCCACCAACTCTCAAACCCCCTCCCCCCTCTGCACAGTTTGCCTCCTGGGAACACAACACCACACAACCACCCACACACCTCCCACACCCAGCGTCAGCATCACTGCACAAACTTCTCTATCTCAGAACCCGCCCAATATGCCAGCCCCCCATCCAACCCTACCCCCCCCCCCCCCCCCCACCCCCACTCACCAGTGCCTCCCTGCTCATTCCTGTGAGGGGCGCACCACGTTAGCCGTGCTTGCCTTGTAGCGCCGTAGGTGCCGCGTGACAGTATCAGGTAGTAGGCCATGAACTCAGCCTCATTAGGGCAGGCAGCTGCGAGGAGCATGCAGCACATGCGGAGGGATGCACAAAAAAGTGAAGGGAAGAGTGATGGAGCCAGATAAGATTAAGCGCCAGACAAGACTAAGCGCAGGAGGAGAGGGCTTTGGCAAGTTGGTGTGACAAACCAGTTGCAGGATCATGCACATGGGCAGTGATGCACAGCACGTGAAGGCAACAGGTGCAGCCAGACGATGGTGCACATGGGATGAATGCTCAAGAATGTGGATGAGAGAGGGGTGCAGCCAGACGAAACAAGAAAGGTGCAGGAGGACAGAACATCGGCACAAACCAGCTGCGAGGATCATGCACATGGCAGGGATGCACACAGGTGGGATGCAAGACGTGCATTCGAACGAGACAAGCAGGCTGCAGAGCAGGGCTGTGGCAGAACTGATGCAACACACCAGCGGCGAGGACCATGCGCATGAGCAGGGGTGCACACATGGGTGAATGGAGAGGGTGCAGCCAGACAAGACAAGCAGACAGCAGGAGGAGAGAGACGGCTGTGGCGATAGTGATGCGGCACACCAGCAACACATGCAGTTGGCACTAGGCTGGTTCATGGTTGTGGGCCTGAGTGGTGAGTGAAGGGGCTGCCCAGCGGCAGCTGTGGCGACCACTGCTGGTGAGGGCTGCCCAACGACAGGTGTTGCGGACCACAAACATTGTGTTGTTTGTAGTCTGGAACAGCTGTCGTTGGGCAGCCCTTACCAGCAGTGGTTGTGGTCCTCCACAGCTTCGTTAGTCAGCCCCTCACCCAGCAGTGGGTGTGGTTCTGCACAGCTGCTGCTGGGCAGCCCCTCAGGTGCCAAACACATTATGTCTGCATGTTTTATACTGATACCAAACATGCATGCAGTGCATCTGACAACCCATGTTTGTCAGCGAGGCCAAAAGAAACCCCGATGCGCGCTGCTGCCCTGTAGAGGTTGGAAAGCCCCCCCCCCCCCCCTTCCCCCCGCCGCGCGCAGCTCAACCCTTCCACCACAATCACACACATCTTCTTGACCCCCTCTTGCCCCAGTGCGTGCTGCCTCCCTGCCAAAGCTGGACAGAACACCTCACCACCACCACACACACTTTCCTCGCCCCACCACCACCACTACCCACCTCTCACTCCACCACCATTACACACTCCCTTCTTGACATCCTTCAACCCAATGTGTGCCGCTTCCCTGTAGAGGCTGGACACCCCCCCCCCCCCCCCCCGGTCCTCCTCACCCCAGACCCTCCACCACAATCATTCAGTTACACACACCTGCTTGCCCCCCCCCCCCTCCCTCACCCCAATGCGAGCTGCCTCCCTGTATAGGCTGGACAGGTCCAACAGTGTCTTGGTCAGCTCCTGGTGGTTGAGGTGGCCATCATACGGGTCAGGCTCAAACTGAGAACCTGACGCACCTGCACACATGGCACAGCAGGCATGCACCCAAGACAGAGTCATATCAAGCCTGACTATGAAGAATAAAAGAAAAGAGCCGCTCCTGTCACAGACTGACGGGCCGTCATACGGGTCAGGCTCAAACTGAGAACCAGACGCACCTGCACACAGGGTACAGCAGGACAGCAGGCATGCACCCACGAAGGCAGAGTCATGTACAGCCACACCATTGAAGATGGAGCATGCCGTCCTTGTCACATGAACCACGTGCATACCTCCCAACATTGTGTCCATCCACCGGCCCTGCAGGCCACCTCAAGATGCGTGCAACACACAGCACAGCACACAACAGCCCAGCGCTTTTACACACCACACAAACTCCCTGCGTCACCACCCCACCCAAAGAATGCTGCCGACACCCCCCCCCCTCCCCGTTGCCCCCCTCACCCGCCTCCTCGTCTGCTGCCAGCTGTGCCTCCCTGAACCCCTCCAGGTCAAGATCGCCCGGCCTGACCGTGTGTGCATCACCCATCAGCACAGCACACAGGAGCCCAGCCACTCTACACACCACACACTCCCCTTCATCATCATACCAGCCAAGGCACGCTGCCGACACAGCCAATGCCAGCCCCCCCCCCCCCCCCCCCCTCTCTCTCGCCCGGCCCCGGTTGCCCCCCTCACCCGCCTCCTCGTCTGCTGCCAGCTGTGCCTCCCTGAATCCCTCCAGGTCAAAGGTGATGCGCGGACCAGGGGACCCAGCAGCCTTGGGCTTGCCGGCTGCTGCAGCGGCAGCCTCCTTGGCATCCTTGTTCACCTGGCAGCAGCAGGGTGCATGACAGGGGGAGGGGGGGGGGGGGGGTGATGGGGGGGGGGGGAGCACAGGTGTGTGAGCTTATGTGAAAACGAGCTGCCAGTTGGTGTGACAAGCTCCAGGGGTTGAAGTGCGGTAGGGGGCAAGACCACAGCGCTTGTTCACCTAGAAGACAGCAGCAGGGAGCATTGCAGGGGGACGAAAGGGGGGGGGGGGACTGCATAAGCGTGGAGGTACAGCAGTGTGAACATCAGCTGGCAATCGTGTGGACAAAGCTTCAGGGTTGAATTGCGGTGGGGTGTCTATACAAAAGTTCTGCAAAAAAAAACCAGTTGAGCAGTGTCCATAAGTCATGCAAGCGTCCCATGCCTAAACAGCAGAATCACCTGCACACGTTCTTCACCTGATCCACCCCATTCCTGCTCAAAAGCAAACAAGCCCAGCCCAATCACCAGCCACCCACCTTGTCTGTTGCCGCCAGCAGTGAGTGAGACAGGATTATGATACGAGCCACCACGCATCCCTTCAATGGCACAAATTTATTCCTGTGCAAAAAGCAACCCCAGCCCCTGCGACCCATCCCAGGCACCCACCTTGTCCTTTGCCGCCAGCAGTGCGTCTGCGAGTATCATGAAGCGCGCCATCTCCTCATTGGCACATATCACCCAGTACAGCTGGGCAGGACCCTGGCAGCAGATGACAGCAACAGTGGAATGGAAGAGAAAGCAGGGCAACATGATGAGAAGGGACGTACCGTACGGTAGCACCAGCATCAGCTGTGCTACAGCTGCCTTCGACTCTACAAACCTGGGATGCGGTTGGCTGCAGACATCAACCGACCTGAAAACAGATGGCGTCCACGTACACGACTCTGCAAACACTTTGATCACCCTCCAGCCGCCGACCGTGGCCCACCCACTCTCACTCATCCACCCATTCCCACTCACTGCCTGAATTGCTATTATTACACTCAGTGACTTTTAAGCCGTCACACCACACTCACCAGCAGCGGCAGCTCTGTCTGGGTGATGTCCTTACGCAGAGCACGGTACCTGCAGGAAGCAATAGGGGGGACCAACAACCAACAAACAGTCAGAGCAAATCACAACCCCCTCGGCCATAGAAGCACGGGCGCCCACACTGCTGCACTTGAGGGATTATGAACATGGGCTGCTGCTACACATCTGGAAAAACATGTCGACACGCTGCATGCCACCTGTCGAATGCAGCTGCCTTTGTTACGTTGACCTGAGACAACAACCCCAGCAAACACCGTACGCAGGATGCCTGCATGCCGCCCCCCCCCCCCCCCCCCCCCCCCCCCCGACACACACAAGGTCATAGCTTTGGCTTCAGTCTCTGTTTACTCCCCCTCCCCCACCACACCACACACACACAAAAAAGACATGAAGCCCCCCCCCCCCCCCCCCCCCCCCCGCGCGGTACTCACCTGTCCCACAGGAACCTGTGTGCCTCCAGCAGCTCCAGTGTTGCGTGTGTGTCATGCGTCCAGTCTGGTGCACCCAGCCCCTCCAGCAGGCCCCTCAGGTGGGCCAGGGTGGCGGCCAGGGCGGGCCAGGTGCGCAGCGCACTGTTGTCAGTCTCCTCACCAGCATCTGGGGGGGGGGGGGGAGGTGGAGGGTGGACAGGGCGGAGCAGAGCGGGGTGACGACCAGTACCTACTGACACATGATGGAGCACACCAGGAGCAGGCAACACACAGTGCCGGCAACCCATACTCCCTGTCAGGCAAAAAAAGCACGCGCATGCTCCAAGGTGTCAACACCTGACACCATCAAGCCTTTGGGCCAGGCAGAGGGGTGATGGCGCATTGCAAACACCCCCCGTGTGTGCATTTTTGTAATTCATGCAACTCATCCCGCCCCCACTCCTAGCCGCTTGCCTATACACACTCACGTGACCGCTGGTACTTCTTGACCGCCAGCTGGGGTGTGGTTGCATACTCGTCAGGCAGCCGTTCATAGGGGTGCAGCTGCCGCTCAGGCCGTGCGCTGCTGGCGCTCATCAGCTGGGCACATCTCAGCACAGGCTGGCTGCTTGGCGCCCCTGGTGCGCTGCTTGAGGGCTGCGCGGGGCTGGGGGGCGGTCAGGACCACGGAACCAGGGGACATGCTGTCATAGCAGGCACTGGTAGAGCCTTGCCAAGGTAAGGGGCAACAAGACAGGGAGGAGGGGGGAGATGGCGTGTTGGCACATGGACAGATGATTCAGTGACGAATTAGTCGGGAGCAGGGTTACAGTGTGGATATCGTGTGAGGGAGGGGACGAGGGGCATGTGATGTGAGCAAACACAAAGCTGAACACTGATTTGGTTCAGGCAGAAGGCTGATGGTTTTGTTATGCCTGGTCTTTCCCAAGTCACCACCTATTCACGCGGGCGTCTACTCACCAGGCGCATGTGGAGCAGGTACTGAGTAGCAACAGTCACGCGTCGACCCCTCGCCCACTGCTGCCGCTGCAGCAATGGCAGCTCGTACAGCAGCACGCGGCGGCGGCTGGCTCGCTGCTGCCGCACCTGCTCTCCCTGCTGCTGCTGCTGCTGCTGGGGAGGGGATAGGGGCACGTGCTGCTGGGGATGGGACAGGCACACGGGCTGCAGGAGAGGGGATGGCTGCCCTGTCACCACCAGACCCTACTGCTGTCGCTGCTGCTGCTGCTGCCTTGGCTCCAAAGGCAGGCACTGGCTGCCTCTGTGGTGGTGCTGCCTGCTGGCCAAAGAACCCACCACCACTGCCCCCAGCAGCAGCAGCAGCAGTGTCACCAGCGGTCCCATCTGCGTCGTCTGCGTAACCTGCATGGCCCCCTTCCTGTTCATCCTCGCCCCCTTCTTCCTCATCACCACCCCAGTCCTCCTCATATGCCTCGTCCATGTCATAGTCCTGCAGGTGGAACAGCAGCACAGGACAGGGCAAAACAACCACATCTGCTTCGAAACACATGAAACAGCACGGAATCTACATGTCAACACACGTTGAACCTGTCAGGTCATCATGACTGGCAGGCATGGCATGAAACTGCTGGATGCAACACAGTACAGTACACAGACATGACAGCTGGTGGGCAGTCATGCTCAACAACACCAACACGAACCAGTTCAAGATCAGGGAACTCCTGATAAGGAGTCTGATAGGCGGCAAACAAAAGGCCCGCATGGCGTGTCGGTGAAGATAGAGCTGATGCATGCCTGGTTGTTAAAAAAACAGGGCCTGATGCAGACCCTGTTTTTTCGAACAACCAGGCATGCATCAGCTCTATCTTCACCAACCACACAGACACAGCCTGGGGGTCTTATGTTGGCCCCTTCCACCTTCAGCACCGCACGCACAGTTACCCACAGCTGCCACAACAACTTGCTGCCAACCTCTTTTTACACCCCACCCACCCCCCCGTCCTCACCCCACCCCACCTGCATGTCCATGTCGTCGCTTCCATAGTAGCCCCCATCACCATGCATGGTAGTGCTGACCAATGCATGGTTTCACCAACACCAGCATAACCCACATAGGCAAACCATGAGGGCTGTACGCAGGCCCCTACCATATTCAGCACGATTGTGCGCACACCAACACTACCCACACGGAAACACCATAGGGCATTTACGTAGGCCCTTACCACCTTCAGCACCATACGCACAATTAGCCACAGCTGCCACAACAACTTACTGCCAACCTCGTTTCACCCCCCCCCCCCCCTTGTCATCTCCCCACCCCACCTGCATGTCCATGTCATCTCCTTCATAGTAGCCCCCATCACCACCATCGTCGTACTGCTCCCCCACTGCTCCAAAACCGCCAGCAGCAGCCCCCTCAAAACCCTCCCCACCAGCCTCCACCATCTCCTCCTCATCCACACCAGCAGCATACTGCTGCTGCTGCTGCTGATCACCGGACTGCTGCCCACCCAGGCGGTTCCACACCTGGTGACCCCCTCGGCCCCGCCCCCTGTCGGTTGCCCTGCCGCCGCCCCTGCCGCCGCCCCTGCCGCCGCCCCTGCCAACGCCCCTGCCACCGCCCCGCCCGGCAGCGCCACCAGCAGCACTGCTGTCCTCCTGCTGCTGCTGGTACTGCTGCCAGCCGCCGCCACGGCCGCCACTACCCCTGCCAGCCTGGCCGCGCCCGCCACGCCCTTGCTGCTGCTGCTGGGGGTCCCAGCCGCCTTGCTGCTGCTGCCATTGATCGCCGTACCTGCCACGGCCCCTGCCGCGCCCGCGGCCCCTCGCCCCTCCTGCAGTATCAAACCCACCACCAGCAGCAGCAGCAGCACTCGGACCCATCTGCCCCTGCTGCCCTTGGGGCGGCGGCTGCTGCTGCTTGCCCGAGGATCCAAAGCCCACGAAGGAGCCCAGGCGTGACAAAATGCTGGGGGAGCTCTTGGCCGGCACAGGCTGCTGCTGCTGCTGCTGCTGCTGAGCCCCACGATGCTGTCCAAACGCCGGGCGCTGCTGCTGCTGGGGCTGCTGCTGCTGCTGGTTGTAGTATGGCTGTTGGCCACGGCCGCCTCCAAAGCGCCCGCGGCCACGACCACCACCTAGGCAGCACCCCACACCATCACACAGCACATCACCAGCCAGAAACACAGCGCAGCGCAGCACAGCAGTGATGTCAGCACAACAATGTGGCCTGATTGGCGGCATAGCTGAACAGGTCAGATGTCCCCTTGGGGACAGTAAATTGACGCTGCTGGTGTGGGCTGCTGTCAACAACATCACTCCAGCGTCAGCACTACTGCCAGGGACACTGCAAGACACTGCTGCAGGTACTGCTGCTGCAGCTGCTGCTGTTGTTGAGTTGTTGTTGCTGCTGCTCAGCAGGCTGCTGTACCCACCTGCCTCCTGCCAGCCTCCTGCAGCACCGCCTCCTCTACCCTGCAGGTTCAACACAGCACAGCACAGCACAGCACAGCACAGCACAGCACAGCACAGCACAGCACAGCACAGCACAGCACAGCACAGCACAGCACAGCACAGCACAGCACAGCACAGCACAGCACAGCACAGCACAGCACAGCACAGGTTCTGGGCCCTGCCGAGTGTGCACACCGCTCAGAAGCTGTTACTGGACCTCCTGCACCTTCATGTCCCAGTCTTGCTCAGCCAGGCTGGCATGTCACCCACCCATGCACAACTGCCACGACCATTGCACCAAAACACAATGATGTGCTGCCAGGGACCCCAAACTCCTGCACCATCTACAGCTAGGAGCCGCATATACGGCTCTACTGCTTACATGCAACCCAGTCATATGCCACCCAATACACCCATGCTGACATGCCTTTGAACAGCTGCACTCTCCGCCCTGGCCCTGCATCTGATACAAGATTAGTGGCTCGCTGCGTGTGTAACAGACCTTGCCAGCACGCCTCTCCTGCTCAACTGAACACTGCCGTGCCACCAGGCATCAGCTGCCACCCCCCCCCCCTTCCTCCTCATCTTCTGTGACGTGACATGTGCTGGCTTCTACATGCAATGACATCTGTGCTGACCCTGCATTCTTCCTGCAGCCTCACCTGCCGCCCGCCTGGGCTGTTGTACTGCTGCTGCTGCTGTTGGCTGCCGAAGCGTCCCCCAGCACCACGGCCAGGTGATGCAGCCCTCATGCCACCTGCAGCTGGTGCTGCTGCTGCAGGAGGGCCCTGCTGAGCCCGCTTGCCAAACACCATGCCGCCTGTACATCATAACAAGGAAACGGACAGTCAGTTGAACCACAGCATGTGTGCATACGCTGGACTCGGGGCGCCAGGTCAGGATGGGAGAGGGTGTCCTGCCATCACTACACCACAGCATTGCTTTGGGACAAGGAGGCCAGGCATTGCAAGCTATTCAGGAGCTTCTGTACGGGCTGCGGAAGCACATCCACCGTGACCATGTACAGCATACTTGCCTTGGCTGCCTCCTCCTCCTTGGCCAAACCCCCCTTGCTGCTGTTGGCCCTGCGTAGGCACACGACACGTCAGTTGGCCCCAGCTTGGCACAGCTGCGACCCAGCGCATCCATGTTATGGTATAGGTGCGTACCTTGCCCCAAGCTGCAGCTGCATTGCCTCTGCCAAAGCCGGTTCCCTGGCCAAAGCCTTGCTGCTGTTGTTGTCCAAACATCCCCTCCTTCTGCCCTGGGGCCTGACTAGACTCTTAATGCGCAACTTAAACACGACATCGAGACCAGTAATGTCAGTCAGCTAAACTGCAGTGACATGCACACGGATACTGCTGATCAAGCTGCTGGTTGACCTTATGTCAGGAGATGCCCAAATGGAAGTGCTTCAATTACCGCAGCATCAACACACGTGAGCCTCTGAAGCCTTGCAACAACAGAACGATACTTGACACGGAAACAGTTGGATCACTCACTTCAAATTCGACTGTCCATGTCCTCAAGGGCGGGCGCAACTCACTTTCAAGTCCCACAATATCTTGCACAGTCTCTTCTGCAAAGCCACACCGCATTCTCAGGTGTACAGCGAGACCTTCCAAGGTACAGTATGCAGTCGATCTGTGCTGCATTTCAGGTTACTTGTCTGCCTGGGCCCGCTAGCAGCTTTTTAAGGAGGTTTCGGCCATTTCCGAGCCACCTGACAGCTGCTGCATTTGTTTGGTTGTGTGTTATTGCCTCACAGGATGGCAGGTGAACAGTCCCGTTCCTTGTTGCTGGCACTGCCAGACCCATGCCTGCTGGCAGTACTGCAGCACTGCGCAGCCGACAGCCAGCGCAGCTTGTTCAGTGCAGCTAGGGCCCACCCCAGGCTGCACAAGGCAGCTGTGCTGGCACTGCGCAGCATCCAAGCAGACGAGCTCAAGCAGCATCAGGTGGATAGTATGCTGTTGTACCTAGAAAAGCATGGCCAGCATGTAGACAGCGTCCACCTCGGGGCCCAGGGTTGGGACGTTGCCCTCAAGCAGCTGCCTGCAAACCTGCCGCTCAGCAGCTTGCAGCTTGAGGACATGCGCATGGAGCTGTGCGTGCTGGGGGCTGCTGCTGGGGTAGCAGCCCTAACACAGCTGCGACTCGCAGAATGCAAGCTGGTTGGCTGCGATACAGCTGGGCTGGCAGCCACACTGCCGCAGCTGATATTTGGGCTGCAGCACCTCAGCATTGACGGCTTGTACGTTGATGCTGAGCGGATGCAGTTCCCAACCAGCATTTTGCAGCAGCAGCACCAGCAGCAGCTGCTGCTAACCCACCTTGAGCTTGCTGGCATGAGGCTGCAGGGCCTTGGTGAGGCTAGCCCTGCCCTGCAGCCCCTGCAGGCCTTGACGGGGCTGGTCGACCTGCGGCTTCATGATGTACTCGTACGCGATAAGCGTATCACTGCCAACTTGCTGTCAGGCATGCAGCGCCTGACACGCCTTGATTTGGCAGGTGGTGTAGCTGGCGAGCGGCGCGATGGTGAAGCAGGTGACATGATGCTAGAGGCAGGTGTCCTGGCTGGCAAGACAGGGCTGCAGCACCTGCAGCTGGTACAGTGCAAGGTGCTTGGCGGCCCGGAAGGAATAGCACAGCTGCTGTCCCACCTGCAGCCACTGCAGCAGCTGACACACCTTGAACTGGAGGCCAGCTTGAAGGAGATTGTGCCCGGTGCGGTGGCCAGGCTGCCGGGTAACCGGCCCGCAGCAGCCTATGCAGCTCTGACAGCCAGCAGCAAGCTGCAGCACCTCGGCATCAGCGCCTGCATACTGCCAGCAGGTGTGTGGCAGCAAGTGTTGCCTGCAGGCAGGCAGCTACCGCACCTGACATCACTCGATGCATTTTTTGTCAGAGCGCCATCAGGCTGCGAAGGCTCAGCTCCTGAAGGCAACCGCCTTGTCAGCTGCTGCCCTGGCCTGCAAGACCTAAACATCTTAGGCCTGGAGACCAGCAGAGAGCAGGTCACCGCGATGCAGGGGCTGAGCGGGTTGCAGATACTACGTTTAAGCGCTGAGACAGACGCGCAGATTCTGTCGGCAGTCTGTCAGCTGACAGGGCTGCAACAGCTGGAGATGCTTCTCTTGGAAATGTCAGACGCGCAGCTGCTGCAGCTGACACAGCTGCAGCAGCTGACTCAGCTAAGTTTGTCGGGTTGTGGCGATATTCAGGCACAATGGGAGAGCCGGGTGAGTCCATTCCTAAGGGCTGGCTCCTTGCATGTCTTGCTGTATCTGTGTGTTCAATGGTGGTTGGGAATATGCTGCTTCGCCGTACTCTACATGTTGTTTACAGATCCACAAGGCCAAGCCAGCCCCAATGTTTCTAAGGCCTCTGCTGCACTCTGCACACCGTACCATAATATGACATCCCCAAATGGTCTCATGGTGCACGTGCATACTGATATTTAGCTAGGCAGAAGGCAGCGTTGTGGTGCACACCCCCTTGCACAAGCCATGCCAAGACTATGACTCTGCCTTTGACTGTTGCTGCTGTTGTGGCTGTGCAGGGCTCTAGCGACGAGCCTGTGTGGCGCCGAGTGGCGCGTTTCTACCTCAACCGCGGGGACCCTGATGTTGTGCAGCGGGCTGCTGCAGCCCTGGCAGAGTGAGGTGAGCAGAAACAGCTGCGACACGGGGATCGTTCAGTGGTCGTCATCAGAACCTGTCAGGTCTAGGGGTGCTGCTCTCTGCTGCTGCTAGGCAGGGCTGAGACGGCTGCTGGGCTTGGAGCACGGGCATGGGCTTGGGTATGGTGCAGCACCTGACATCACCCCTGAGTACTTCTCTTTGGATTTGACAGAAAGGGATCGTGCTGATGCTGACATTGGGTGTGCGCTTTGGCAGGAGGGGGGCTGCCAAATTGAAAAGAATCGCGCTTTGCTAGGTGTTTGCACGGTGTCAGGTACTTTGAGGCAAGAAACCTCTGATCAGCCAACATCAAGGGAGGCGACGATGAGGAGGTTTGTTGGTGAAGGGTATACTTGGTTGAGTGGCCTTTGGGTGGTGTCAGGCGGGAAGGCGTGGTGAGTGTAGTAGTGTGCAGGTTGAGTGATGGGCTGGATCATGCACCCAATGGCAGGTGGTGGTCCTGATGGCCAGGCTGAGGTTGGAGTGATTCCGGAGCGATAAGAATGGGGGAGGGTTGGTGGCTGCTCTGGCCTTCTAGCTGTGGCAAGTTTGTTCTGAAGCTGCTGTCCTGTGCTCTGCCCTGCTGTGTCATGCCTGGCTGTGCTGCTGCATGGCGCGCAGGGTGGTGATGTTATCGGCACTTCTGCATCATCATCGTCAGCAGCAGCAGCAGCAGCAGCAGCAGCCGCCAGGCCCCTATGCCCGCCATGGTGGGAGTGCCTTGTCGCAGCAACAGCAGCAGCAGCGGCAGCAGCAGCATTGGCAATCGAGGGGTCGCAGTACAGGGCGGTAGAGGTGTGGAACTGCCGCGGCTCCAGCTGCCACACAACACGAGAGTACCATCGACTGCGATGCCGCTTGCCAGATGTGGGCCGTTCCCGGGGGGGGGGGGGCTGCTATTTGAACCAGGTGCATTTTCTGGATATATATGTCTGCCAGCAAATGACATACATATCAGTGTCTCTTGTGCATGCACATGAGGGTACCGCTGATCGCCTATGGCAGCAAACCTTTGCAGTTCGCTGTTGTGGTGTGCACAAAGAGTTGACATGGAGACCCAGGGATTGTTCCTGGTGGTGATCCTGCTGCGTTGCTTGGTGTGTAGTGGTGTAGGTTAGTTTCCCCGGCAGTGGCGCTGGTGGGGTTGTTGCAAAGTTGGCGGCAGGCTCGAGCTGACTTGTTGAAGGCAGATTTGTGAAGACACCTTGCACTGCAGTCTCAACTTTTACAAGAACAGATTGGAGGTTTGTCATCATCGGCAGCAGCAGCAGTCTGGTCAGCGGGGTTGCTTTGTTCTCATATGTTGCACAGCCCTCAGGCCAGGGCCTGGTCAAAGGCAGTACAAGTGAAAATGTCTGGCGTGGAACAGCTGCTGCGGCGCAAGTACATCACAGCTCCAGGCAGCGAAGTCACTAGCTTTACCTCGACGTTAAGTGCACTCTTTGTTCGCGACATCGGCAGTGGTGCTACAGCTGTACCGCACTACAGCCGGGTGTTTTCTTGGTCTCCGTCCAGCACCGCAGCACCTTATCGAATCTGAAATTTCATATTGTTCGTATGCTTGACAGACGTTGCCCGTGTGCTGATGTTGCAAACCCAGCTGGAAAATTCACACAGGAGCCCTTTAGCTGCACCAAGGACAGCACGCGTTATCTGCCTGTTGAAAGCATCAAAACGTAAGTTTGTACGTCGAAACGCATTGACTAGCGGTCGGCCTCTGCGTGTAGTTTTGCTGGCACAATGAACAGCTAGTGAGTGCTGTCAAGGCAGCAGAAACGTCCGCAAGAGCAATAATGTGTCATGGCAACGCTAAATACAGCTCAACTGCGCCCTCAAGTCCTGCAGACGCTTGACTGTTCATGCCAGCTGTCACCTAGGTGGTAGGCCTGCTGTTCCACTGAGCTGGAGCCATGCAACCCTGTGTGGCTGCTGTCCCGCTCTTGGTTGTGGATATACAGGTCTACTCGTCTTACTCCTACTTCAAGATAGTCCTCGTCAGGCTTTGAGACACCATCCACAGCAGCACGCCCCGGGACAGACTCGACCAGTGATCAAGCCAAGGGGGGCTCTGTTACAAAAATAGCACCCAGGTACCACGGCAGCAGCACAGACCACACCTTGCGCTATGCATTTTGCGCTGATCGGGGCTGCCGCAGTCTGCAGGCCACCAGTTCGACTTGACTAAAACAATGCGTGGCACAGTACATACCATACCGGGCAGCTGCTCAGCAACAACTTGTTGCTATTGAATAGATTTGCCATGGGCGCCCACCCGGCTTTGCATGTGTGCTTACACAAAAACAAACGTCTACAGTATACGTATGTGAGTTGTGCACTAGGATCAAACCTGCAGATGCTCACACAGTGATGCCCACCTTGCTCCTCTGCCTCACAGGATGAAGAAAAGGACGCCCCCCATGACTGCGGCAGTCGAGGGTTTGGCATCATCCATGCTACTGCAGCTGCCAGACCCTTGCTTGCTGGCAGAACTGCAGGAATTTGCAGACACTGGCGACCTGTGCAGCCTTTTCAATGCCGAAGGGCTCACCCCAAGCTGCACCAGGTAGCTCTGATGGCATTGCGCAGGGTCACAGTCTCAGGTGTGAAGGGGCAGCAGCAGGCGGACGACGTGCTGAGGTACCTAGCCAAGCACGGGAGGGAGGTTGGCCAGTTCGGCTAAGTGCTAGGGAAAGTGGCACTCTCATCTGCGGCAGCTGCCCCCCACCCTGCGGCTGCACAGCCTCCAGCTGGAGGGGTTTGACCTGCAGTTGCAGCCCGGCCGGGGTGCCACGCGTGGCTTCATGGGGGTACTGGGGGATCTGGAGTGGCAGCCCTCAAGCAGCTGCAGCTTGCGGACTTCAGACCGCTTGATGGCGAGAAGGGGCTTCAGGCAGCGCTAGCGCAGCTGCCTGTCGGGCTAGAGCACCTCAGCATCAAACGCCTGCTATCTCGGAACTTCCTACCCTTCCCAACAGCTCAGCTGCCGCGGCTGCAGCAACTCACCTACCTTGAGCTTGCTTGCACCATCATACCCAGCCCGGTGGCCCTGCAGCCCTTGCAGGCCATGACACGGCTGGTTGACCTACGGCTTGCCGAGTTGGAGCTGGACCCCAACCAATACAGAGGTTCAGCAGTCATCAACGTCACAGACAGCATGCTGGCAGGTGCGCACACCACCTCACACGCCTAGAGGTGGTGCTTGCTGATGAAGATGAGTGGTTTCTTACCAACGTCCGTCCATCTGGAGCCGGCATCCTTGCTGGCAAGACCCTGCTGCAGCACCTGAACCTGAAAGGGTCAAGATGGTTGGTGCTGAAGTAGGTTGGCGCACTTCCTGTCCAACCTGCAGCCCCTACACACTGACACACCTGAGCTTGAGGGACAGCGCGTTTGCTCGCGAAGACAGTTCCCACAGCGGCCTATGCGGCCCTTACAGCCAGCACCAAGCTGCAGCACCTCGACCTCAGCAAAGTGCTGGCTGCCAGCAGATGTGTGGCAGCACATGTTCTCTCTGCTGGCAGCAGCTGCCTTACCTGACTTCCCTGGACCTTACGGACGTTGATTTGCGGCCCAATAACATGCCTTTTGCACGGATAGCTCCTGATCGCGACCTCTTGGCCAGCTGCTGCCCCGCGCTGCAGGACCTTCGATTGGGACGGTGGAGTACCTCAGGCAGGCACTATGTCAGCTGACACAAGTGAGTGTGGCCCTGTTGTATTCAGCCACATCCGCACATCAATGGTTGGGTCAAACAAAGTATCTGCACATCCGTCTGGTTTCAGTCCCTTTATGCAAGACTTGGCAGGCACTTGTCAGGCACATCGGGGTGCTGCCATAACATAAAGCCGCAGATAAGCGCTCACTGGGGGTGCACCACTGGTGACACCAGAAGCCGCTTCAGTGGCTCTGCCTTCAACAAAGACCGTCGGCTCCTTGCTGTTTCATTCGCTGCAATGCAGCCCCCGGTGATGAGCCTGTGTGGAGCGAGTGCCGCGTCTCCTCGAAGCACTTGACACAGCAGAGTTCAAGAAGCTGCGCCGCGCCCCACCTCCAGAACGACCCGACATGGACATGGACAGGTTTGTCAGCCTAGCAATGATGATGGCACGGTCCAGGATATGGCAAGATGCCAGATGGTCAGATGGACTGCACCATATGCTAAGGTGAGTAGGCATGGACAACAATTGTGACCATGCGCCCATGCGTGTGTTAGAGTCAGAGCTTAAATTTAGTTGTCTCAGTGGCTATGTTGAATGAATCCACATAGCCTCACACAAAGTGGCACAACTTCAATGCTTTCGCAGTTGGCATATTTATTATGCAGAGTCCGGAGTTTGCAATGCAAACTGCAATAGCATAGAGGTTGTGCCACTTTGTGTCAGGCTATGTTGAGCTTCAGGTTCTCTATTGTTTCAATAAGGCATCTTGCGTGGTTGACCACCTCCTTGGGTGCAGTGATGGAATGTAGAGCTTGGGACACGATTCTGGGCCGATTCATAAATGATCAGGATGGCATCTCTAGCTGTTTTCAGCACGGACCAAGCAGCAAAAATTGAAGGATTTGCGGACTGTTGCAAAGGGCCTCCACGTGAACAGGCTGCCATGCTTGGCATCAACATGTTCCTCAATTCGTGCTAGCCCATCCACCACCTCAAATTACAATGCCAGTCCTTGCATAACAATAAACCGCCACCAATGACACCTATGATGTCATGCTGTCCCTTGCTGTGCCATGCTGGGCAGTGCAGGGCCTTCTGCAGACCAAGCACAGCCTTGGGGCAGCCACAGTGGTGCCGTGGGGCTGGCCAGCGACAGCTCTTCTGTTTGGGGGGGGGGGGGGGGGGGGCTTCCTTTGGGCGCCCGCACTGGCAGTGGGGTTGGGCCCCTTGGCACTTTGTTTCTCAGCATGTGGAGAGGATACAGGCTGGGTGTTTGCACTACAACTGGCAGTATGATGATGAATGAATGGGTGGGTGGCGGTGTGTGCGTTGTTGTGTGTTGTTTGGTGTCAGTGTGTGCCTGCTGGCTATCTGGGTATCATCAGGGTAGTAAGTTACTACCCCTTACTACCCCTGACTAATCATGTAATGTCTCAAGCCTGCGAATGGGTCTCCCAGCATCAGGCCGAGCATGAACTACAGTAAGTTCCATTGTGACTGTCATCAAAGTCAAACACCACCAGACAGGCAGTCAACCAGGTGTCATGCTTTCTTGAGCGCGGTGCTGCATGCTATGTGTACCGTTTCAGTATAACGAGAGTCGCCAGCAGCATTTCTGTGGGCTTTTCATCGTTCAGACAACCGCTCAGCAAGATCCTCACTGATTCTGTTCTCCTTGGCCAGCCCGGCTGAGCCTGTTCACCGCAGAAGTGCGATTACAAAAACATCATCACCTTAATACAGCCAAAAGTGACACCGATACCAGCGGTAAGTTCAGTGCTGCTCTGCTGCTGATTATAAGAGGAGGAGGGGAAGGGGATATGGAACTGCCGCTGCATATGCTGCCACTGTGCTGTCATTCCCTCATTACTGGATACTTTCACCACATAGTGGTACTCTCCAGACCTAGTAAACTGCCGAAGCCGAAGCTTGTATCACCACGCGTGAAGGGTAACCACCGAAATGCCCGCTTGCCATGTGGCATATGGATTATGCCCGCCTGCCATGTGGCATATGGCAGCATCACACATGCATGCATGCATGCATGTACATGCTGCCACCAGACACGATGGATCTTTAATGTCTCCATAACCCCTAATATTCGCCTCCAAAAGCACAGGTAGCTGCTGGGTGTGTCGTGCTGCTCCGCAGGATGGCACGTGCAGAGTCACAAACCTTGCTGCTGGCGCTGCTGCCAGACCCCCTGCCTGCTGGGGTGATGCAGTGCTGTGCAGCCACTGACAACCGCAGCTTGTTCAGTGCCGCCAGGGCCCACCCCAGGCTGCACCAG
Organism: Desmodesmus armatus; assembly: GCA_007449985.2. Lineage (NCBI taxonomy): Eukaryota > Viridiplantae > Chlorophyta > Chlorophyceae > Sphaeropleales > Scenedesmaceae > Desmodesmus > Desmodesmus armatus. The sequence continues at coordinate 18,900 of VIIQ02000272.1, forward strand.
GCAGCTGTGGCGGCACTGCGCAGCGTCAGGGCAGTTGTGCACAAACCGGAGGAAGTGGATAGTGTCCTGCTGTACCTGAAAGGCATGGCAAACAGGTGCACACTATTGGTCTCAAAGGCGCCTCTTCAATTGCCCTCCAAGAGCTGCCAGCCAACCTGCAGCTCAGAGGCATGCAGCTTGAGATGCTGCGCCTGCAGCTGCGCTCAGAGGGTGGCTTTCAGGGTGTGCTGAGGTCTGCTGCCGGGGTAGCAGCCCTCAAGACGCTACGGCTCTGGTCCTGCGAGCTGCTTGGTGAGGGGCTGGCAGCAGCCGGTAAGGGTCTGGCCAGCAGTGATTGCGGGACTGGCAGCAGAAGATGAGCGGCTGGCAGCGGCCCTGTCCCTGCTACCAGCTGGACTGAAGCACCTCAGCATCCGCAAGGTGACCTGCGGTGGCCGGGCTGCACAGTTTCCAACAGCAGTACTGCAGCAGCTGCAGCAGCTCACGCACCTTGAGGTGGCTCAGTCAGGCTGCAGGGCCCCTGGCGAAGCCAGCACTGCACTGCAACCTCTGCAAGCCCTGACTGGGCTGCTTGACCTGCGGCTTGAGGACACTCTCAACACCGACATTGTCGTAGCTGCCAGCATGTTGTCAAGCGCCCACAAACTAACATGCTTGCACGTGTATGGTTTTGAAGGTTGAGCCAGGTGCTGTGCTGGCAAGACCCAGCTGCAACACCTTGGCCTGGGCGACGGCGAGCTATCTGGTGAAAGCGTCGGGGTGGCACAGCTGCTGTCCCACCTGCAGCCCCTGCAGCAACTGGTGCGCCTTAGCCTGCCGTGTTGCTTGCATCACACTGCAGAGGACATCACAACTGCAGTGGCGTACTCAGCCCTGACAGCAAGCAGCAAACTGCGCCGCCTCAACATCAGCAACAGCAGACTACCTGAAGGTGTGTAGCACATCTTCCTTGCTGGCAGGCAGCTGCCACACCTGACGTCCCGAACCTTTCAGGGGTGACCCAGCACCCGTCAGCCTATCAGGGTTAGCCCCTGAAGGCAGCCGCCTGGTCAGCTGCTGCCCAAGCTTGGAGTCTTTGACTTGAGGTGGTTGCAGTGTAGCCCAGAGCGCTGCCCGCACTGCAGGGGCTCAGCACCTGCACTCACTCAACGTGGGCTACACCTTTCGATTTTCTGTTTGAGGGCCTGCTGCAATTGACACAGGTCAAGCAGCTAACCACACTTGACTCAAGATGCGGTGAAGTTTGCTTGTCTTCTCTGGTAAGTTGTGAGTAGCAATCTTTGCTTGTGTTCTGTGTTGACCGTATCTCTACTTTTCAGGTCCAAGGCCGCTTGCGTGCAGGTTGTGTAGGCAAGACTCGCCAATGTGTTGGGGACCCTACTACGTCATGCATCACTGTTTGATCATGGTCTTCACCGTCCAAATGTTTACTGTTTGCTCTGGGTTGTGCTGCACGCACCTTGTCCCATGGAACTGAATTCAACATTTATCTGCATTGCTGCCGCTGCCCTCTGCCGCCGCTGCTGCCGCCGCCGCCGCCGCCGCTGGCCGCCACCGCCGCTACCACTGCCGCTGGCACAGGCCCTGGTGATGAGCCTGTGTGGCCCAAGTGGCCAAGCAGTATCGCAGTCACAGCAACACGCGTGTCGCACCAGCAGGCCAGCTGACGCACTGGCAGAGTAACGGTGAGCAGCGACTCCAGCAACGGACACGGATACTGTCGGTTGCCGTTTAAAGCAACCGTCGAGTCACCATAGTATGCGTGCCACAGTCTGCTGCTGGTACAATGGGTCAAGGCAGCTGCTGCACGGCACCACCATAGCAGGAATGGGTACAATGCAGGGGCGGGCACCACCCTTGGGATACCCCTATTGGTGCAGCCTAAAGAGCGAGTGTTGGGTGTTTTGTTTGCAGAGAAGGGTTGTCGCCGCTTTAGGGTGGATGGGACCCTGCCTGGGATCATCTTGATATTGAGCTGGGCTGGATGTTTTGAGTTCTGCTTGTCGTGTTGTGTCCTGAGCTGATGTTCTCTGCTCTGCCCTTGCTGTGGCGGGTTTGTGCAGGTTGGTGTTGCTCAGCCACAGTGGCCCTGCAGCACCAGCCGCTCAGCCTGCTTTGTTTTCTGCGCGCTCTGATACTCCACTCTTGCCAGGTGGCAGCAGCAGCAGCAGCAGCAGTGGATGGATGTAGCGGCAGGAGCAGCAATGGTAGTAAAGAAAGAGGGGTGGCTGGTAGTTTGGGAGGAAGGGTGATGAGGTGATGTGTGCCAATAGAGCACGCATGCCGCAGTTCCTTGAGGGCGCCGGCGGACTTGGCGGCTGCCCCTGTTGCTGCGGGGAGTGGGGCCACTTTTTGTTGTGAGGGTCGGGCGATGTCCTGCGTCATACTATGCAACTTGAAGTTGCAAATTGTCTGGCTGCTTGCGCCATATGTGTGCGTAGCTTGTATGACCAAGTTGAAGGTGGGTTGCTGTGCTGGACGATGCACTTTGCTTGTGGCACACCTGCTGGCAACAGCACTACTAGTATGATGGTGGCACGGCCTGCGCAGCTGCAACAGTTTTGATGGGTTCAGGTTTACCTTGACTTTTCATGACATTGAGTGTTGGAACACTCCTGATGGGCCATTCTGACTACAGAATGCAACAGCTGCAGCAGTCAGTTCAAAGCATGCAGCCTTGTAAACTGTATTCATACATGCAGACCTGCCACTGTTCCTTGTGTATGCATTGGACAGCGTGCTGGCTGTAGTTGATGGTGTGGAGATCATCTATTACTTTAACCCTGGCTGGCCAGCCACTCACCAAGAGACAACAAGTTGGCGTTCAAGGTACCCAGCATTGAGGCTCACTTCAACCAGCACATGCCAAAAACCTTCCCCAGCCTGCACACTGCTGATGTAAGCATGCATGCTATGTACACACCAAAGCCGACGCAAACCTCCATATGCCCCTTGCAATCGTCGCAATCCACACAAAATGACATCGGCAGAAGATAATCACCAAAGGGACCATCAAGGAATTGTCCAACACACCCAACTTGGGTGGTAAGCGGCTCAGCAAAGTTCATGTGAAAGTACATGGTGTGGCATGCATGTACAACCAGCCAACTGGGAACACGAACCAGCTCAGGCATCAGCTGCAGACGAGCTGCTGGCAGCGACCAGCTGCGCTTGTGCCTGCCCCAGTCCTGCCTCTGGCAGTCTCGGAGCAGTACCAGTCCTCGGCTGACTTGCAGCGGCTGCAGCGCTGCAGCTTCAGACTGCCACCGGCCTTGGACCCACACACCCTGCAGCTGCTGGCTGGAGGCCCCCTGCTGGACCCACCGGCAGCAGCTGCTGCCCTTGCTGCTGCTGGTGCTGCCGCTGCTGCTGAACCCCTTGCTGCTGAACCCCTTGCTGCTGCTGCTGTCGTACGGCTGTGACTGCCGAACATGGGGCCGCCTCCTGCAGCTGCTTGCGCTGCCATTTCTGCTGCTGCGTTCAACACTTCTGCTGCGCTGTTGCGCAACCTGGGGTCTGTGGCTGTAGCTGCCTCCTGGCGCACCCTCTGCATCAGCTCAGTGTCAGGGCATCCATCAAGGTCTTGCTGTCCCCCAGGGACTCCGGATACACTGGGGTGATGTAAGAGCGAGCCAGGGGCTGTCGGGCCCAAGGTCGTGGTGTTGTGCTGCCAGGCGGTAGGCTGCATGCGGCGCGAGTTGCGCAGCAGCAGAGATCGCAGCAGCGCCAGCTCGCGGTGGCTGCAGAAGCAGACCCTGGGATTGGTGCCACCAACCCATCTAGGGGACGCACTCTGCGGCACAGACAGCATGTCGATGTGGGTTGGCTCGGCTGAAGGTCCTGGGATCACGCAAATATCACCACCAAAAGCTGAGTGCAAGCAGCGGATAAGCTCTTTTCGAAGAGGTACCACAGGTGGACCACAGACAACCGTTTGTGCCAGAAAGGTGAACTGTAACTGAGTGACACTGTAAGATGCAGGTTGTGTTGACAGCTCTGCACAAGACATGAGCACATGGAATGTACAGCCCAAGCAAACCTCTTGAAATGTGTCCACCAGTGCAAGTCTGACCAGGCCTTGGTGATTACCCACCTCAGAGTGGTGTTCCATCATGATACGCATAAAACGCTGCACCTCGGGCATCCGATCGTTCTTCCCAGCATGCATCGCCGTGGCCAACACATTGTCCATCACACTGACGATGGCGATGGGGCGCCCGTTGGCCTGACGGTGCAGCGGTGTGTGCACTCTGATGTACATTGCCGCGTCTGACTTGTCGGGAGCGTCCTTGTCGCGCAACTGCAAGTGAAGTGCAAACAGAAAAGTTCAACATAAGGCCCACAGTGTCAGAAAGACTCACAAACACCGTGGAGCATGTACGCTTGGGGTATTAGGGTCCTGCCCGCCACTTGCAACCAGATGCAACATCATGTTTGATGCTTACCTGGTACACTGACTCTCCGCGCACTGTGCAGATGATCAGAATCTTCAATGTCTCACGCAAGTCGTAGAAGGGATCACCGAGGGCACTGCCACCTGGGTTGCGTGCCTAGCACGACCACAGCATGGCACAGCCGTCATCAACATAGATGATGTCAGGAACAACCATTAGGGCTTGACACCCCACACAATACTGGTGTGCTGAAGATACGTGCACATTGTTTACAACTGTTGACAGGCCAACACTTGCTTGTAGTGCTGGTCCTTCCAGTTTCATATCATCAAAACACACAGACGACACCAGGCTCAATGTAAACAGAGTACAGCAGCACCCAGGCTTCAAGCCATACTTGGTCAGCCGCATAGCTCCACATTTGTGAAGGACCCCTGCAACCTGTCTCCCCGACTCCGTACGTATCCACATCGAGCCCTCAACAGTCTCCTCCGCAAGCACAACATCGCAACGCCACGAGGCCCCACAGCAACGCTGACCCACAGGCAAACGACCAATCTGTGCGGCATTCTCTGCGTGTGTGAACACATAGAAAGGTGAAACTGACACCCATACCTGCGTGTGTGAACATTTCACTCATCCAGAAGCCCCACCCCGGCAGCTGCATGCCCATGTCTCCCTCCCCCTTGCCCAATGAATATCTACACCAAGCTACAACAAGCCACAACAAGCCACTCAGACTTCAGCATTTGCTACGTTCAAGCACAGCATTGCAACCACGCCCCGTCACAACGACGCTAGTGCCGACCCATCAAAGGGCATACCTGTGCGGCGTTCTCTGCGTGTGTGAACATCTCACTCATCCACGAGCCCCACTGGGCAGCTGTATGTCCAGCACAGGCAGCCGGTCAACACGTTGCGGCGGCAGGACGCCCAAGCTATTTGGTGCGGGTATGTCGCATGGCCAGTCAGGGTCCGCTGACTTGGGCAGCTTCACTGTTATGGTCCGGCTGCTGCGGGCAAGCTTGTAGTCTGAACAACACACAAACCAGCAACCGGATGGCATGCAACTGGAAGTTGACTTCTGGCAAACATACTCACACTATGCTGTAGAAAAGCAGGTACTGCTGGAACATCACATGCATACATTCCTGCATTTGAAAGCATTTCAAGGGATGTTCAGACACCAAGAAAGGTATCCGGCAGCAGCACAACCTCCAAAATAAGTCCCCAGCACCCGACTCATTTGTCGTGTTTGGGCAGTGGCCTGCAGATGATGCTCCAGACAACCCTGAACCGGAGTCTTATCACAATGTAGGGATGCTGTGTCAAGCATTAGCATTCTGAGAGCAGCCAGCCAATGAGCGCCTCCCCCCTGCACCCCCCCCCTGCTCCCCTCTGGTCCATGCCTGCCCCTTCTGCCCCCCCCCCATGCACCCCGGCACCTGCCCCTCCCCCCCTCACTCACCCCCACCTCCTCCTCCCCTTCTCCCCCCCCCCTTCTGCCCCCCCCCCCCCCCCCCGCCCCCCCGGCACCTGCCCCTCCCCCCCTCCCCCCCCCTCACCCCCCCCCCCCCCCCCTCGCCCTGCACCCCGGCACCTGCCCCTCCCCCCATTCCCCCCCCCCCCCCCGACTCACCCCCCCCCCCCCCCCCCCAAAGTAGTCAGCCTAGCCCCTCCTACCTGCTGAGCTGGCCTGCACGGGGTGCAGCAGCCGCAGCCTGAAGGGCACAACACCAGCTGGCTTGGCTAAGCTCAGCACAATCTCATGGGTGGGGGCACCCGAGGTGGCAGCTGCAAATGCACCAGCCACCATCACCACAGGCTGTGCACTCAGGCCAGAGCACACCACCGGGCTGCTGCTGCTGCTGTTGCTGCCAGGCTCGCCACTGCTGCTGCTGTGGCTGTGAGCAGCAGCACTGCCCCCATCATCCACAAGGCCGTCCTGCACGTCCCTGACCTGAACAGTTGCCACATAGCTTGTGGTAGTCTCTTGGAGCTGCACCAGCTGCAGCTGCATGCACTGCTGCACAGCTTTCCCAGCAGCGGCTGCGCCTGTGCTGCTCGCCTGCTGCTGTCCTGTGCTGCTGCTCGTGCTGCTGCTGCTGCTGCTGCTGGCCCCAGCGTGCTGTGGAGGCAGCAGCAGGGGTGATGGGGCCAGCAGTGTTTCTCCCTTGAAGGCTGATAGCCGTGCTGGGAAGCACTGCAGGCAGCCAGTCAGCTGCTGGACCAGACCCACCCAGGTTGTCTTTGGGTCCAAGCCATGGTCTGCTGGCAGAAGGAAAGAGACCTGCAGCATAGCGCATGAAGCATGCAGCACACAGCAGGGTTAGGGGTTGAGGGCTTGCAGCCTCTGATACTGCACTGTACCGCGTGGGCCTTGTGCAACGAAGTTGGCTCCCTACAGGTGCTCAGGCACAGCCTGAAGCATGAAACAGTGACAGCGATGCCAATACTGGAGCTGGCTGTTGATCACCGCTGACCGTCTGTCATAACCATGTGCGCTGAGCCACCTGCACGCACCATAAAAAGCGTGCATGCCAGATGATGCAACAGCCTGCTAGACGCCCCCCCCCCCCCACACACACACACATAGCTCCTCCAACCAAAGTCATCACAGGAGTCTCTCAGAAGGTAGACGGTCTACTGTCGCGGTCGTCATACGTCGATGTCATCGACCAACGCACCTTCATGGGCTTCTCCAGGGGTGCTGCAGTGTCTGGCACCACCACCACATTGTCCAGCACAAACACGCCAGCTGCTGCTGCTGCAGGCACATCCCTGCCCTGCCTCCACAGAGCCATGGCGTGCATGAACGCCCCATACATGCCCTGCAACATGTGTGAAAATGGGGGGGGTGCAATTGCATACATTTCATTGCCGTGTCAGCATCTGACCCTAGGGAAGACTACTGGGGCTGAGACATGTGTGCATGTCCAGGATGCTCTTCTACCACACCCCCACCTGCGCAACTGCTGAGCATCATGCGCCCTCACGTGTGGCGTGTGCTGGTTACGACCCCCCGAGCATGGCAATGTACCACATCATATCACTAGCCCCCCCCCCTCTCTTCCAAACAAGCCTCAGCGCAACTGCCGAGATCTGACCCCGCAACCTCACCTGCGGCGTGTGCTGGTTAGAACCCCCCAGCATGGCATTGTACTGCGCCATGTTACTCGGCGCCCCCCCCCCCCCGGCATGACCTATGGTTGCTTGCTGCTAGGCTACACCTCCCCTCACCGGCACAACTGCTGAGTGCCCTCACCTGTGGCGTGTGCTGGTTTCGACCCCCGAGCATGGCGTTGTACTGTGCCATGTTACTGGGCGCCCCACCCGGCATAACCTGCGCCTCCATCAGCTCCGCTGCAGCTGCCTCACTGATGAGCAGCACTGCCGTGATTGGCTCAGCAAAAAGCTGAGCAACCATGAAGGAATCAGAGGCTACTGGGGACTAGGAAAGAAACCAGGCACCTTACCCGCACACCAGCTGAGTACCGAACAAGCAACCTCACCTGCGGCGTGTGCTGGCTTTGACCCCCGAACATGGTGTTGTACTGCGCCATGTTGCTGGGCGCCCCCCCCCCCCCCCCCTGGCATAACCTGTGCCTCCATTAGCTCTGCTGCAGCTGCCTCACTGATCAGCATATGGAAGACAACTTGTGCAGAGCTGTGTGCATGTCTAGCATGCTAGGCTACAACACCCCTCACCCGCACAACTGCTGAGTGCCCTCACCTGCGGCGTGTGCTGGTTACGACGCCCGAGCATGGCATTGTACTGCGCCATGTTACTCGGCCCCCCACCCGGCATAACCTGTGCCTCCATTAGCTCCGCTGCTGCTGCCTCGCTGATCAACACCACTGCCAACTCAGCAACTACGCCTATGGAAGACTCCTCGTGCTGAGATGTGTGCGCATGTCGAACATGCTAGACTACCGCACCCCTCACCCAGACTACTCCCGAGTACCATCATCCCGCAGCCTTACCTGTGGCGTGTGCTGGTTTCGTCCCCCGAGCATGGCGTTGTACTGCGCCATGTTACTCGGCCCCCCACCCGGCATGACCTGTGCCTCCATTAGCTCCGCTGCTGCTGCCTCACTGATCAGCACAACCGCCAACTCAGGGGTTGGATTCATACGAGCGATCATAGACATGGTGGCAGGCTGAAGGGAGCCTGTAAACACATGAGGACGTGCTGGACGCACCAGCTGCTGCTGCTGCTGTGGGCTGGTGACGTCATGTGTGGTGCCTGCAGCTGCTGCTGCAGGGCTCACTGGTGCTGCCTGCAGCAGCCAGTGCCAGGCAGACCGCCAGGCCAGCTTGTACCTTTCCGGCAGCGTCCACACATCAACCAGCTGCCCCAGCTGCTGCTAGGCACTGCTCTTGCTGCTGCTGCTGCTGCTGCTGCTGCTGCTGCTGCTGCTGCCGGTGGTGGCGCTGCCAGAGCCTTGCAGCTGCAGCTGCAGCCGGCCTGACAGCACTGCTGCTGCCACCAGGCGTGCCAGCGAGGCAGTGGTCTGCAGGACTATGTCGCTGCCAATGGCACCAGGCATAGCCCGGGCCTCAAAGCAGCACAAGTCCTGCAGCCGTGCCAGCGCAGCACTGAGGCTGCTGCTGCTGCTGCCGCTTGCACTCGGAGGCAGCGACACGACAGGTGCTGCAAGCGGCGCCTCATGTTCTTCCCCCCTGCCGGCTGCTGCAGCAGGGAGAGAGCTGCGTGCGAGCGCTGCGTCTGCGGACGCAGCCGCAGGCGCAAACTGCAAGTGCCGCGTATTGCTGGCGCGCGTCGCCAGCCGGTCGAACTGCGAGTACGGCTCAGGCTTGCCAAACCTCGTGTCAGTGCACAGCCCCAGCCCTGCCAGTGTTGGCAGCAGGGAGTAGGAGCCACCGAAGCTCCTGGCTAGGTAGGCAGGCATGGAGGTCTCACCTGATGTAGCAGGCAACAAGGGAAACAGCTCTACAGATGGCTCCAGCCAAGGCAGTCCTGGGCCTTTCGCGGTTTAGGGTTGTTCAGGTTACCCAGTCAAGGAGAAGTGCTGGCGCTAAGTAGGATTGAAGGACTAGACCTTTCCTTGCAAATTGTAACGCTACACATCACAGTACACTCAGTTCACTTCACCTGAGTTCTGCCAAATCATGGCTGTGAGGTGTATGCGGGACCGCGGGTGGGGCACCAGGCGGGGCCCTGCTGCCAACAGCACATTCAGCAAACCTGCAGCACAAGAGTGAAAGTGAGAGTGAGAGCAACACCATCCATCATTCAATGTCAGGAAGTGCTTGAAAGGATGGAAGAATCGGTATTGGGGGCCTTGAACGGAATGCAAAATCTGAGGGTAAGAGAAATTGAGAAGAAAGTGACAGTGACAACATACAGAGCTCAACATTTCATGGCAGTGAGGTGGATGCGGGACCTGGGGTGGGGCACCAGGCCAGGGCCAGCTGCCAACAGCACGTTGAGCAGGCCTGCGGCACATTGACAAGAGTGAGAGTAACAGCATGCAGGATCGACGTCAGTGGATTCACGGAGGTGGGATCATGGCAGGGGGCACCAACCGAGGGCCCCATGCCAACACAGCATGCACAGAACAAGTGATGGTGACGGTGACAGCGACAGACAGCAACAATGGCAGCACACTGATTGTGCCAATGCTACGGCGACCGTAGACAGTGACTGTCCGTTGCTGACTCCTACACTGGATGCTCAGTGAGTGGCTGGTAGCACCCCTTACCCGCGTGGTCCCCCACATTGGAGCAGTCGATTGCGTGGAACCGTGTGTCATCACCCAAGCTGCTGCCAGCAGCACACAGGGCGACTCCATCTTTCCCATGCAGCACAAACCGCACTGCTGCTGAGCCGGCTGCTGCTGCTGAGCTGGCTGCTGCTGCTGCTGCTGAGCTGGCGGCTGCCTGGTACTGCTGTACCATTGCTGCCACTGCTGCCTGTGCTGAGCGTGTGAGCAGGCCACGGAGGGCTGTGGTGCCCACCCCCTTGACTTGCTGAGGTGTCAGGGCGGGAAGGATCTCAAAGGGCCAGCAGCTGTCATGGACCTGCGGGGTGACAGGTTGCGCAAAGCCATTGTTGGAGAATGCAGGTGATGGGGCTGCAATAATGTGCATCAGGCACTTTGCAGCAACCACATAATCAGCCGCATGGTGCAGCTTTTTTGCAGATGCAAGCTATATGCATGCGTGCGTGTGATGGTGTGTTGTAGGGTGGGCATGCCTCTCTGTCGGATTCTCCACAATCCAGAGGCTCTCGATGAGTGGAGGGGTTGGCTGATCTGCTGATATCACAGGGTCACACCGGGAACATATCTTTGTGTGTGCTGCATGTGTGGGCATGTGCCAATGGGAGCTGGAGGCACAAACCGTGCAAATCTTGACGCTTCACCCGCCATCATATACTCACCCGCCAAGTACAACCCTCATCCAGCAGGGTAGGGTTTACGTCAGAGCCCTGGCAGGCTGCACCACTGCTGATGATGCTGCCGTGCTTGAGGTACACCTGGGGGGGGGGGGGGGGGGGCAACAGGCACGGCTGTGGCACATGTGGTGTGGTGGGGTAGGGGGGGGGGAGCCCACTGGCTAGCCGCACGTACAGGTACAAGGTGCTGCAAAAGCCTCGCACAGTTGTGTAGGTGTCTGGGTCGGTGAGTGACTGCCTGTCTTCACCCACCCAAGAATGATGTCTGGCGGCTGCAGCAGCAGCTGGCTACAGATGCATAGATGGCAACTCCGACGCCTGCTGGCATGACCTGTGCTGATCAGCACTGCCCTGCTCCCTAGTAGGCCAGTGATTTGAGGTTGGCGGCTCAGCATACAAGGTTGAAACCAAACACAAGCTTGTGTGTAGCTGGTACTACTGAGTGGGGACAGTGCCCGGCTGTACACCTTTGCTCAAATCCGCTGCAGTCAACCCCATGTAGCAGAACGGGAGTATTGAGATAGATAAGGGGGGATTTGATATGGTATCAGGGCTCGGGGACTCCACAGCGTATGTACTCGACACTTGCTGGAGCCTTGCCTACGTACCCTATAAGTAGGGATCAGAGCCTCGTAGTTCAACGACCAATAGCCTCGACCAACAACCCTGTTGATCGAGCTCTGGAACCAATCCCGTATGACCAACGGGACGGGACCAACCACGTGAGACCAACGGTATAATCATCGATAGGGTCAACCATACTGCAGGGGTATATATTATATTAATATATACCTAACTATGTAACGTTCCCGCTACATACCTCCCCTCTTATGTCCTGAGTGTCCTCACTCAGGTGAAAGGTCCCTCAAAAGGAAACCTTGTCACACAGTGACATTGGCACACTTGCCATGGGCCCAATAAGAGAGGTGAATCACAGTCAGTCCTCAAACCAATGCTGGGTTGCGGGGAGATCCACTAGCACCCTTGAGGATAGATTACATACGGGCTTCACTCCCCCAGCATCGGTACAGCATAGACATGCCTTGACTGGATTCAACAGTAGGTCAGAATACAAAGTGCAACCAGCAGTTCCTTTTCTGCTGAGCAGCATACAGCTGCGGAAAAATGCGCGCAATCCAAAAGCAGTCTGTCAACTACAGTGACGACGCTTGGACACATGTTGCACTGGTGGTTGTCCACGCTTCTTCTTGTTAGAAGCGACCCCTTGAGCATGCCTAGCCCAGTAAGCAGTTATCAATTCAGGGCTGTTTTCTTGCAATGCTCTTCTGGCTCTCAAGTGTTGGGGAACTCATCCTCACCAACCCACTTGGCCAGATAACGACGCTTGAAGACAGGTGTACGGTTCCTGTTGTTTTGCGCCCAACCTGCACATCCCTCTGGGCTAAGATAGCTTCAGCCTCCCACTCCAACTCACCGGTCACGTCGGGTGAGGGTGGAGGCTGAACGCTCCCAGGTACATAAGCCTTCAGCAGTGAGGCGTGAAAGACTGGGTGAATCCTCAAGCTGGCAGGTAAATCCAGCATGTAAGCAATCGGATTGATCCGCTGCATGACCTTGAAAGGTCCTACCCAACGGGGTAGCAGCTTGGGAGTGCCTTTCAACATAGTATTGATGTGCTTGATATTCACTACAATTTCAGAGCCAGCAGCAAGTGTAAAGGCGTGACGTTTGTCTGCGTAAGCCTTTCGTTGCTGTGCCACGTCTAGGCACATCTTGGCATCTGAAACAACTCTCTGAATGCGCTTCGCAAGGTCGCTAGCCGAACGCTTAGCCGGTTTTGACTCAACGTCAGGTGGCCCCTCCCCTCTTAGGACGAAATCCACCGGGAGGTGCGGGCGTTTGGCATTGATTATGACAGTCAAGCACAACCGGAGTGCTACGCACAGACTAGTCGAAGGAGCCGTTGATGACGAACTTTATCAGAGGCAATAAGGCGTCCCATGTTGCCTGCGATAATGTACGCATCAGCGGCACAGGTGCGTAACGGCAGGTTGTGGGACCGACAAGCATCAGCATTCAACAAGTCAGGTAACTGCACGGCTGTGGTGTCAGCACAGCAGGGCGCTAGGCGCACCATCGTCGACAGTCGGGCGACATAAATAGCAACGGCAGAGAAGCCAGCAGCAGTCTGCGGGATGGACTCCACGACGTCCATACTGACAGAGTCCCAAGAGACAGGCAGAGGCTGCAACAGGCCACCAAGGGGCATGTAGAGTGGCTTCACAGGCCGGCAAAAGTCGCAACTAGCGTATGACGCCAGCATGGGCCATATCAGGCCAGCAAAAATTTTGTGCACGTTGTGCTGGGCGTCATGCCCACGCAGCACGGTGCTGCGGCCAGCTTGGCCAGCATCAGGTGTGTCACGGCACTCACCCATGACAAAAATCTTTACTTGCACGTCGGCTGGTACAACCAGCAGCTTATTCACTTTGCCACGTATTACAGGCGTGATTGTGTTAGCTCAGGAGGAGCAGACTTATTTGTGGCATCGGCCTGTTATGTCAAGCCATCTGATACAGCTGGGGTTGGCAAGTCAGCGTGCGCCAGTACATGAGCGCACATAGGTAGTGTTACATAATTGTCGGGTTTCTGATCTGTGTGCACATGCACATCATGTCCTTCCACATACACGCGCAACTGTGGCATACAGAAGACCACTGGTAGCATTTGGAGCGCAGTGTCTGTGCAGCGCGTTTCAGCTGGGAGGAGGTTATGTGGCAATTGGGCGGTTGCTCTGCAACAACACTCATGCAATGCCCATTGAGTAGGGCAGCATAACAAATCAGCTGCAAGGACTAAGAGCTACGATAAGCTGGTATGCTCATACTCCAGCGTTAGTCAACAGCTCTTGACTTGTTTGTTTTTTTCAATTTGCAGAAAGCAGCTTCACAAGGTAGTGAAACGCTCATCCTTTCTGAGCATATGTGTCTGCGGGTGAACAACCCGGGCAACGACTGTCGAAAGTACGATGCCACACTTAAGAAAGACCGCCGGTGTTACGTCTAGCTGCTGAGGGGAATTTTCACAAGGTTGTACCTCAGCAAGTTCCACTCCATCGCCGCTGACAACGGCGTCAGGATCAGACTTTCCGTCTGGCAGAACTGGAATTCTTGCAAAGCTATCGTAAGCCTGAGCAGAGCGCAAGATCTGTAGCACAGCACGCAAGTGGCAAACGCTACGGCTCTTGATCTGGCAGCATGTGCCAGGATGCTTTGGCACGTTCCCTACCGTGTCGCGTGTCCACGAACGTGTTGATACGGTAGTCAAGAACAGGGACGTAAGCGCAAGGCATGCTCTGCCTTGTCCTTGTTGAAATTCGGGATGCCATCTAGGCAAGCTATGACACACTTGTACATGTACATGTGCGTGTGCTGGGCGGTCGTTGACCACACCTTGTACATCAGCTTGGGCATTTATAGTCAAGGTTTAGGGTGACATACTCATGGTACCCCAAGGGTGTGTTAAACACTGTCTTAGGCACATCACCGTTCACAAAACGGCACGTCACCGTTCACAAGACGGCATGGGTGGTGAATTTTCCCAAGGTCAGTAAGCTGAACGATTTGGCACCTGGCAGGTGATCCATTCATGTCTGCAATCTGAGTGATGGACAAGCATTACGCTTTCAGATTATTCAGGGCACAGCACTCAGTCACCATGTAAACACTGTAGCCTACAGCTTAGGGCCTAGGCTTCTTGACTCACGTAAGCACTTGGAAGGAGCTCAGTGTGCATAACAGGTGCACTGACGGCCTGCCACTGTGAAGGCGGATATAGCCGAGCTCAAGCAGGCGTTGCCTCTGCTTTTCCATCTCTGACATTTTTGTTAAAGGCGAGTAATGTTACATCGGCCTTATCAGTTGGTGTTTAGAGCACGGACTGGTATTACCTCAAATCCATATTGTATCTTACAACCGCCATGCCATGGCATTACATGCATTACATGCCACGCCCCAGTGGGGGTTCAGCTGTGAACACTTTTGGGCACTCAGCATGCAACTGCTGAGCGTGTGGGTCAGTATCTTCTTTGGGCCTCGCTAGCACCAGGCTATATACGACGCCAGGCTGGTGCAAGCAACAGCTTTAGCACCAGTATATGGCACTTTCTCCGCTACCAATGTAGCAGAACCGGAGTATTGAGATAGATAAAGGGGGATTTGATATGGTATCAGGGCTCGGGGACTCCACGGCGTATGTACTCGACACTTGCTGGAGCCTTGCCTACGTACCCTATAAGTAGGGATCAGAGCCTCGTAGTTCAACGACCAATAGCCTCGACCAACAACCCTGTTGGTCGAGCTCTGGAACCAATCCCGTATGACCAACGGGACGGGACCAACCACGTGAGACCAACGGTATAATCATCGATAGGGTCAACCATACTGCAGGGGTATATATTATATTAATATATACCTAACTATGTAACGTTCCCGCTACACCCCAGCCCTGCACAGACGCTCGTAAAAGCAGCACCCCGCCCATCCCCAGCTCAGCACACATGTGAAAGGTGGGTACTGCTCAATGGCAGGACAGCATCTGCTTGCCCCCCCCCCCCCCCCTCCCCCGCTGCATGCCCCACTCACCCCCACACCCCACTCACCCCCAGTTCAGCACACATGGCTGCCTTGGTTGCTTCAGGCAGGGTGAATGCATCGGCCACCACCTTATCCAGCACAGGCTCATAGCTGTTGTCCTCAACATACTGCTCCCAGCTGCAGGCACGTGCGCCCTTGGCCATGCGGCGGCTGTTGTAGGTGGACAGCACAAAGGCACGCCTGCAGGGCGCAGCGCCACACAGCAAACACCCTTCTTGTGAGACTGCAGGTGGAGTGCACAAAGACACGTCTGTGGGGTGTAGCACCACACAGCAGGCACTCTACGTGTGAGACTGTGGGCTGGGTGTTTCATGCTGTCCGCCCTGTTGTAGGTGGACAGCACAAAGGCACGCCTGTGGCATGCAGCCGCACACAGCAAACACCCTGTGTGTGAGACTGTAGGTGGAGAGCACAAAGGTAGGCCTGTGGGGTGTAGCCGCATACAGCGGGCACCCTTCTTGTGAGCTTTTACTTTGGGGATTCATGATGCCAGGTGCAGCTCAAATGTGCTGCAACACTGGGATGCATCAGGCTGCTGTTGTGGCTTGCCAGGGGCCCCCAGAGCCGCCTGCCATCCCGTCCGCCACAAGAGTGATTACAGTCGCGAGCTGGGGTTTGGGTCCTCACCCCTGAACCCTATTGGATAGGAATGGACGCAGCTGAAGAGTGTGATTCCATCTCACCTTTCCTGCTCAACTGCTTTTGGTGTCTTCCTACAGCCTAGCCAGCCCTGCCAGATGCCTCTCAAGCGGTCTGCCAAGGGCTGTGTCAGGCTGCTGCTGCTGCTGGGGCTGCTGCTGGGGCCCTCAGCCAGGGTGACGTGCGCCGGAAGCTCCCCTGAGATAAGCTGCAGGTGCAGCAGCAACAGCAGCAGCATTAGCAATGTCAGCGCTGCTGTGACGACTGTTGCATTGAAAGGCACGCAGTTGCCGCGCTGCAGTATGTTTATGCACTCCCTGTTGACAAGGCAGGCGGGGACCAACCGCCAATGGCGCCCCAACTCTGCTTGCTTTGAGCGCAACTTACAGCGATGAGGTGCAGTCTGCCAGTGCAAATCGCCATTACAACCAAGACCCAAGACGTGTTGCAGTGCCCATGATGTGCTCACCTGCTGCAGCAGCTGGTCCAGCCTCTGCCTGTGCTGCTGGCTGAGCACTGCATTGAACCACACACCCCACAGGTACTGCAGGTCGTCATCACAGCCGGGGTCTATGCTTGCCGCAATGCACAGCAGCACCACATCTCGGGCCAGGATGACATCTGATATGTCGTTCAGGTGGATCTCAATCTGCTGCTGCTGCTGCTGCTGCTGCTGCTTGGCTTTGCCTGAGGTCTTTGAGGGCTTGGCAGTTTGCAGCTTCAGCAGTGCAGGTGCTGAGACCAGGGCATTCCTGACATCGCCACAGCCCAGTAGGAGCACCTGGGGCACGGGAAGGCACGCATCATCAAGAAAAAGCTGGCAAATGATCATCATGGGTGTCTTTGAACAGTCAGGCTATTCTGCCTCAGCATACGGTCGTCAGCAACATGTGCATGTACCCCAAGGGTGCACCAATCGAACCAGCATGCACACTGTGGACTCAGGGGGGGCCCCAGGCTTGGGTTCAAGCCAGTTTTGAGTGAGCTGCTTCAGTTGACAGCCGCTGCCCAAGCTGCACAGCCAAATGTGCATATCGCAACCATGCAGGCTGTGGGGAGGCACATTAGAGTCTGTGTCAGGAGCTTGCAGGCCAGCCATGTGCTGCCTGCAGCTGCTGCACGTACTGCCCGCATGCCAGCATGTGCTGAATGTAGGGAGGCAGCAGCTTGCATGCCAGCATGTGTTGGCTGGATGTGCTGCATTTGTTGCAATGTGGTGCATGTGCTGCACTGCGCTGATGTGCTGCCAGAATGCCAGCATGCAGCCGCCTGCACCCACCTTGACAGGGCCATCTATGGGTTTGTCACCAGCAGGCAGCACTGCACGAGCTGGTGTGTTCCCAATGGCATAAAGGAAGCGTGCTGGCCCTCCCTCATACAGCACACGCCGAACAGTGCTGGCGGTGAAGGACATTGTGGGGTGTTCTTGGCTCAGCAACAACTGCTCCTGTATTGGCAACCCATGAATGCTGTTGCTATGGACGCAAGTGTCTCACACTGGTGATTTCATGGCCAAGTTGAGATCAGGAGAGGAAGCTTGCTGGATCAGTCAGTGAGTCACACCCCAAAAACATAAGGTGTTTGTTACGTCTCGTTGACATCCGCTTTCTAGAATCTGTGTAATCAAATGCTTGAACGTTGCGGCGTATACTATACTAAGTGTTCCTGTAATCACAGCAGTACACTGGATCACCGGAACACCGCGTGGCCAACCTGTCCACGCAGCCTGCTTCCGCAGCCTTTTCACGGCAGTTCTGCATTCTCCACCAAATATCACACTCCCAAGGTGATGCAAAAGCGACACAGTGCCAGCCATCTGTGTGGTGAGGGTGTGTGCTGCTTTTCATGCCTTACACCAAGCTCTGGTCACAATGAACCTCTTATACAGAACGTTACTCGTAACTGTGAGCCATGAACCTCATGCAGCTTGTCTTGTTGCTGCTCCACAGGATGGCAGGTGAAGAGTCCCAGTCCTTGCTGCTGGCTCTGCCAGACCCCTGCCTGCTGGCAGTACTGCAGTGCTGTGCAGCTGACGACCAGCACAGCGTGGTGAGCGCAGCCAGGGCGCACCCCAGGCTGCACCAGGCAGCTGTGCTGGCACTGCGGACCATCAGGGCAGTTGTACCTGAACAGCAGAAGGTCGACAGTGTGGTGGCGTACCTGGCAAGGCATGGGAATCACATCGACAGCATCGACCTCACAGGTGCCTCCTCAGCTGTCCTCCAAGAGCTGCCGCCAGACCTGCAGCTCAGCAGCCTGTGGCTTGAGAAGCTGGGCCTCTACCTGCAGCAGGGAAATGGCCAGGGCGTGCCAGGGGCTGCTGCCGCATCAACCGCCCTCAAGCAGCTGCGGCTCTCGTCTTGCGAGCTGCTTGGTAGTTATGTGGCAGGAGCAGAGGTGGCGCTGGCAACGGCACTGTCCCTGCTGCCTGCTGGGCTGCAGCAGCTCAGCATCTGCAACCTGGCCCGTAGTGACCAGTTTGTGCATATCCCAACTACTGTGTTGCAGCGGCTGCAGCAGCTCACCTGCTTTGAGCTTGTTGGCAACTGGCCGAAGGGCCCTAATCAGGCAGGCCCTGCCCTACAGCCACTGCAGGCCTTGACCAGGCTGGCGCACCTGCGGCTGGAGGGCCAACCGTTCCGCTTGGAACCGGTTGCTGCCAGCATGCTGTCAGGCACACACCACTTGACGCACCTCGACCTGTCGGGCAACAGTGTTGAGCCAGGTGTCGTTGCCGGCAAGACCCAACTGCAGCACCTGCGGCTGGTGGCCTGCTATGTACCTGGCGGGCAGGCAGGGTTAGCACAACTGTTGTCCAAGCTGCAGCCCCTGCAGCAGCTGACACGCTTGGATTTAGCGGGCAGCTTGGCGGGTCTTAGGGACGAATTCCCTCCCGCAGCAGCTTACTCAGCCCTAACAGCCAGCAGCAAGCTGCAGCACCTCAACATCAGCAGGTGCAAGCTGCCAGCAGGTGTGTGGCAGCACCTGTTCCCTGCTGGCAGGCAGCTTTTGCAGCTGACGTCACTCAACATTCTTGCGGTCCAGCAGCCACAGGACCTGGCAGGATGTTTTGCGTCAGCCACTGCAGGCAGCCACCTTGTCAGCTGCTGCCCCAGCCTGGGGTCTTTGGAGATTAGGTGGTTGCAGTGCAGCCCAGAGATTCTGCCAGCATTGAAGGGGCTCAGCAAGCTGCATACACTGGGTGTGGGTGCTATCCACTTTACTGCAGAGCACCTGCTACACTTGACGCAGCTGAAGCAGCTGAGAGCACTGCAGTTTGTGGGCATTCCATATCTTGACTTGACTTGTCGGGTGAGTTGCTGCCCGGCGGGGACCACTCATTTGCGCTTGTCTGCCGTGCAGGAGCTTTTGTGAATCCGTCTAGCCATGCTGCATTTTGTGCTGGTGTGCTGCACGGGCCTCCCTGTGGTTCTTGAAGGTGGTTGCCACCTGAGTGCTGCTGCTGCTGCAACTGCTGCTGCTGCTGCTGCTGCTGCTGCTGCTGCTGCTGCTGGCAGGCTCCTGGTGATGAGCCCGTGTGGCGCCAATTGGCCCAGCAATTCCTCAAGCACAGCAACCCTGATGTGGCACAAGAGGCGGCTGCAGCATTGGCGCATTGACGGTGAGTGTGCAGCAACAGGATTAGGGGTTGCTTGTTGGCCACCAGCAGCACACCAGTGAACCTAGGGAGCCGCTTTCTTGGTGTTCTTGGAGGGCTGTGTCAGTGCAGTTGCTCTACATAGTCAGCCCAGCAACAGTCTTAGCACAGTAGCATAGTGTGGGTACGACGCTATGCTGAACTGCTTTTTTGTTCATGGCAGTATAGATAATGAGGATAGATATTGAGAACAACCACAAAATCAGCATTGCCACCAGCCAGCCAGCCACAGGCTCAGGAGGGTGCCCATAGGGTCTATCATACCTGTGAGGCACACCTGTTGCACCTTTGGATGCTTCAGCTGTTGTGACATCGGTATTGAAGGTGTGTGGTAGTTGATACACATCACACCGGCTGTGGGGTTGATGGTGCTGCATGTCTGCTCTGTGCTGTGCCCTGTTGTGTTTCTGTCATCTTGGTGTGCAGGGTGATGCTGTCAGAAGCACTGCAGCAGCGACAGCACCGCCAGCAGCCACGGTTTCAGCATTTCCACATGTCTACAAGCAACAGCGACGGCAGCACCAGCAGCAGCAACGGCGGTACTGTTGCCGCAGACAGTGTCTGTGACCTGCCAGCTTAATGACAGGAGTGAGAGCAGCCGCCTGGGCCAGCAGGATGGCAGAAACTTTCGCTTGTGGCTCAGACTGCGAGAGTTGCGCAGCTGCAGAGGTTTTTTTTTCTGTTTTGCTTCCCTGTGTGCAGTGCACTGTGATGTGCATTGGCATTGGCTCTGTGAAATTCAGGGTGTAGGCAAGTTGGTCAGCTGTCTATGGCTAGGTCCTGCAGTGCAGTAATTATGAACAGGACGACAGGGGGGTTGGTGAGGCTCTACAGGCTACATGCCTAGGCCCCACATCCCTCTAGGGTTGGTTGCTGCTCTGCTGAGGTGTGAGTAAGTGAGCAGGCATGGACGGTGGTCAAGCAGCAGAATTATTTGAAGCCAGAGATGCTGTGTCTGCCACCCGTGCCACCCTGCCAACCTGCCAGCAGTACATCAAGTACAGCAGTCAAATAACCTGAACCATGGTGTCTGGTTACGCCGTGTAGTCAACCTCTTGCTCAGCAATGCTATCTATACATTCACTTCTCGAAGGATCTTGATCTGCATATTATGAAGTGGCAGTAGGCACACGTCTCCACTCCATCTGCATCGGGATCACCAAGCCAGCAGTGCAAGCTGTCTATGCAACCTGCTTCCGCAGCCTTCCCCAGAGCACCCGAACTATCAATTGAGTCTCTCAAGGTGATGTAACATTGATACAGTGTCAGGCAATCTGTGTGCTGACAGTGTGTGCTGTTCATGGCACAATATTGGGCTTCACCGTGAGACAGTACGTGACTTTGAGTCAGGAACCTCAAGCAGCTTGTCGTATTGTTCTTCTGATTCACAGGATGGCAGATGACGAGTGCTGGTTCTTGCTACTGGCATTGCCGGACCCCTGCCTGCTGAGAGTGCTGCAGTGCTGTGCAGCTGATGACCAGCACAGCTTATTCAGTGCAGCCAGGGCCCACAGCAGGCTGCACCAGGCAGCTGTGCTGGCGCTACGCAGCATAAGAGCAGTTGTGCTGCAACAGCAGAAGGTTGACAGTGTGCTGCTGTACCTGGCTAGGCATGGCAACCATGTCGACAGCATAGACCTCAGAAGCGACAGTACAGTTCCCCTCCGCCAGCTGCCGCCGAACCCCCAGCTCAGCAGCCTGCAGCTTGAGCGCATGGCCCTGGAGCTGCAGCCGGGCAGTGGCCTCCAGGGCGTGCTGGGGGCTGCTGTCGATATAGCAGCCCTCAAAAAGCTGCGGCTGCGGTCCTGCGACCTGCGTTATGATGGGTTGGCAGCAGCAAATGAAACGCTGGCGGCCGCAAATGAGGCGGTTGCAGCAGCCCTGTCCTTGCTGCCTCCTGGGCTTGAGCACCTCAGCATCAGCACCTTGACCTGCCGCGATCTAAGTGTACAGTTTCCAACTACGGTGTTGCAGCAGCTGCAGCAGCTGACCTACCTTGAGCTTGCTGCTGTCGAGCTACAGGGCCCTGGCCAGGCCAGCACTGCACTGCAGCCCCTGCAGGCTTTGACCAGGCTGGTTGAGCTGCGGCTTGAGGGCAGTTCTGGCGGCAGATTTGCTATTGCTGCCAGCATGCTGTCAGGCACACACAACCTGACGTGCCTGTACATGCACCGCTGCAGCATTGAGCCCGATGTCTTGGCTGGCAAGACGCAGATGCAGAACTTGGACCTGGGCAAGTGCAAAGTGCCTGGTGGTGCGGCTGGGGTAGCGCAGCTGCTGTCCCGCCTGCAACCACTGCAGCAGCTGACACATCTCAACCTGCAGCATAGCGTGGACTGCCCTCCCGCAGCAGCCTATGCAGCCCTGACAGCAAGCAGCAAGCTGCATCACCTCAGCATCTTCAACAGCACGCTGCCAGCAGGTGTGTGGCAGCACATCTTCCCTGCTGGCAGGCAGCTGCAGCACCTTACGTCCCTCGACATTTCAGGTGTCCAGCAGCCACGAGGCACATATGCTCCACCCCCTGAAGGCAGCCTCCTTATCAGCTGCTGCCCCAACCTGCAGTCTTTGAAAATGTTCCTTGTGCAGTTTGAAGGGCTGTTGCCGGCACTGCAGGGGCTCAGCACGCTGCACACACTGGGTGTGAGTTCAGGGTTCAGGTCAATTGCAGCGAGGCTGCTGCCCTTGACGCAGCTCCAGCAGCTAACAGCACTGAGGGTTATGGGCTGTCCTTCTCTTGACTTGACGTGTCTGGTGAGTTCCGCAGTGACCTGTCAGTCCAGCACCTGTCTGCTGTGTGTAACAGCTCATGTACATCAACTCAAACTGTAACGCATGCGCTGGGGCTGGTTGTGCTGCATGCGCAATGTCATGCGACTCCTTGTGTGAGTCATACCCTGATTGCCGCTGCTGCTGCTGGTGGTGCTGGTGGTGCTGCTTGCAGGCCTCTGGCGATGAGCCTGTGTGGCGCCAACTGGCGCAGCGCTTCCTCGATGACAGGAACCCCGCAGTGGCGCAAGAGGCGGCTGCAGCTCTGGCACAGTGACGGTGAGTGAGCAGCAACAGGGGGTAGGGGTTGCTGGGTGGCCACCAGCAGGACAAGACTGGAGCTGGGGAGCCGCTTTCTTGGTGTCGTTGCAATGCTGTGTCAGTGCAGCTGCTCTGCAGCATCAGCCCGGCAGCAACAGCCCCAGCACAGTAGTAGCATAGTGTGGGTAGGGTGTTATGCTGACCAGCTGTTTTGATTGTGAGAGCACAGATGGGGGACGCAACCTCAGCCTTGCCACTAGCCAGCAAGCCAAGAGCTCTTGAGGCGCCCATATGGTGCATTGCGCGTGTTGCGCCTTTGGCTGCTTCAACTGTTGTGACATCGGTGCATGAAGGTTTGTGGTAGTTGAAACACATCATGCCGCTGTGGGATTTATTGTGCTGCATGGCTGCTCTGTGCTGTGTCCTGTTGTGCTATCTGTAATCTTAGTGTGCAGGTGATGGTGGCAGGAACACTGCAGCAGCAGCAGCAGCAGCAACACCACAGCCTCAGCAACACCACACATGCACAAGCAACAGCACCGGCAGCAGCTGCAGCAACAGCAGCAGCAGCATTGCTGCTGTTCTGTGGCCCGCCAGCTTCGAAGCCTGTTGGAATTGTTGACAGGAGTGCTAACAGGCGCGTAGGCCAGCAGGATGGCAGACACATTAGCCAGTGGCATAGACTGTGAGAGGCGCGCGGCAGCACATGGTGTTGTCTCTTTTGCTTCCCTGTGTGCACTGTGACGTGCATTTTTTTGGTTTTACCAGGGGGGGCGTAATCCCAATGTGACGTGCATTTTTTTTACCAGGGTGACGTGCATTGGCTTTGAAAATCATGGAGACTTCAGGGTGTGGGCAATTATTCTTCAGTGTAGCTGTCTATGGCTAGGTCCTGCAGTGCAGATATTTTACGTATCATCCTGTATACAGGATGATCAAGGGGTTGGTGGGGCCCTACCCTACAGGCTGCAGGAAGGTACCGTATGGCCTGCAATGGGTTGCAACTTCTTGCAGTGCTGCTCGCCAAGTCCTGAATAAGTGCAGGAGTGGGACTTGGTCAAGCCGCAGGACGATTTGGAGCCCGAGGTGCTGCTTCTGTCACCTGAGTGCTTGTGCCACCCTGCCACCCAGCCAACCAGGCAGCTGTACATCAAGTACACAGCCAAAAACCCTCAGCATTTGTCCGGTTACGTTGCAGCCAACCTCTTGCTACTATCTATAAGTTATTGCTCGCAGTTTCTTGGAACGCACATAAAGTGTCAGTAAGCACACAACTCAAAATCTTGGATCACCGAGCCAACAGTGCAAGCTGTCGATGCAACCTGCTTCCGCAGCCGTTTCCCGGGAGATCCGTATCATCATCAAAGGCTCTCACACTCAAGGTGATGTGACACCGCCGCAGTGCCAGGCAATCTGTGTGCTGGGGGTGTGCACACAGGCATGTGGTGCTGTTGTTGGAACAGCTCCTGGCACAGTGAACCGTCATACAGTACGTGACTTTGAGCCTGGCTCAGCCAGGAATATCATGCAGCTTCGCTTTTGTCTTGCTGCTGCTTTACAGGATGGCAGCAGGTGCAGAGTGCCAGTCCTTGCTGCTGGCGCTGCCAGACCCCTGCCTGCTGGCGGTGCTGCAGTGCTGTGCAGCCACGGACCAGCACAGCCTGATCAGCGCAGCCAGAGCCCACAGCAGGCTGCATCAGGCAGCTGTGCTGGTACTGCGCAGCATAAGAGCAGTTGTGCTGCAACAGCAGAAGGTCGACAGTGTGCTGCTGTACCTGGCAAGGCATGGCAAGCATGTTGACAGCATCGACCTGAGAGGTGGCTACACAGTGTCTCTCCAGGAGCTTCCTTCAAACCTGCAGCTCAGCAGCCTGCAGCTTGAGCGGTTTGAGTTGCAGGTGCAGGCAGGCAATGGCTTCCAAGGTGTGTTGGGGGCTGCTGCTGAGGTAGCAGCCCTCAAACAGCTGCGGCTCAGCAGCTGTTTCCTGTTTGATAGCGGTGAGGGGCTGGCAGCGGCCCTTTCTCTGCTGTCTCAGACCCTGGAGCACCTCAGCATCCGCAGCTGGAGCTTCTCTGACTGGCGTGAGCAGTTTCACACCACCGTGTTACAACAGCTGCAGCAGCTCACTTACCTTGAGCTAGGGCTGGCTAGGGTAAAGCTGCAGGGCCCTGACGAGGCCAGCCATGCCCTGCAGCCTTTGCAGGCCTTGACCCAGCTGGTTGACCTGCGGTTTGAGGACATTGTTGACACCCCCATCACTGCCAGCACACTGTCAGGCGCACACAAGCTGACACGCCTGCACATCAGCGGCAGCGGCGTTGAGCCAGGTGCCTTGGCTGGCAAGACTCTTGCCCAGCTGCAGCACCTGCGGCTGGTGGCCTGTCGGGTATCTGGTGGCGTAGCAGGGGAGCGGCAGCTGCTGTCCCACCTTCAGCCCCTGCAGCAGCTGACACGCTTGGACTGGCAGCTGACAAGCGCGGTGAGCATCTTGCAGAATGTTGTGCAAGACTTCCCTCCCGCAGCAGCTTACTCAGCCCTGACAGCCAGCAGCAAGCTGCAGCACCTCAACGTCAGCAACAGCCGGCTGCCAGCAGGTGTGTGGCAGCACCTGTTTCCCGCTGGCAGGCAGCTTTCGCACCTGACGTCACTCAACATCTCAGGGGTCCAGCAGCAACGGGACCTGGAAGAATGTTTTGCCCCAGCCCCTGCAGGCAGCCTCCTTGTCAGCTGCTGCCCCAACCTGGGGTTTTTGGACATGAGGCAGCTGCAGGGCAACATAGGGTTGCTGCCAGCACTGCAGGGGCTGAGCACGCTGCACACACTGGGTGTGGGTCATCAAAAGTCTACTGCAGAGCACCTGCTCCTCTTGACACAGCTAAAGCAGCTGAGAGCACTGAAGTTTGGGGGACACCACTATCTTGAATTTGCTTGTCGAGTGAGTTGCCTGGGGACCACTGGTCGCTTGCGCTCGTCTTCAGTGCAGAAGCTGTTGTCTCTTCATCTGATCACGCTTGCATGATCCTTTTGTGCTTGTTGTGCTGCATGTGCATTTCCCAGTGGATCTGTAGTTGGCACCTGAGTGCTGCTGCTGCTGCTGCTGTGCAGGTCCCTGGTGATGAGCTGTTGTGGCGCCAAGTGGCCCAATACTGCCTCAGAAACAGCCACATTCGAGTGGCAGAAAAGGCGGCCGCAGCACTGGCACAATGAAGGTAAGGAAGGAGCAGCAGCAGGCGGGAAGTTTCCTTGATGGCCAGCAGCAGCACACCACCGGGCGAAGAAGTGCTACTCCCTGCTTGAGGGTTGCTTGAGGTGAAGGGACGACTTCACAAACAGCATAGGGCTGTTCGTGAAGGTTCAAACACACGACTTATGTGCTCAGCTCAGCAATGTTCACCACCATGTATTGAGAGAAATGCATGTCACCGTGTTGTCAAAATCATCAGCGATCTGATCAGGTGTGCTGAGGTATCCGCTGTGTGTTGCGCCCTGCTGTGTCTTGCTGTGTCCTGTAGTGTGTTGATGTCTAAGGTGGCTGCAGCAGCACTGCAGCAGAAACAGCACCGCCAGCAGCCACTGCCTCAGCACCCTCCGTACCTGCACAGGCAACAGCAGCCTCATCAGCAGCAGCAGCCGCGGCAGGTTGCTGTCGTGTGACCCGCCTTTTGCGGGGGTGTCAGCAGGGGCCTGAGCCAGCAGGGTGGCTTCCATACTGCCGGGCACCCAGTACTTGGGACTTGAGCGCATGCCCCAATAGCTTGTTGTGCGGGGCAGCAGAGGCGTAGCGGCAGGCTGCAGCCTGAGCCAGGGTGGCAGCTGGGAGGTGGCATGGTTTGGCTGGGTGGGAATCGTGCGCAACACTGGCTTAGGCCGCGGAGTACATGCGCTGTACCTCCTGATGTTGTGATGTTTTCCTTTCAGCAGCTGGCTTGTTGTGCATCGGCCACAGCAGTCTGTTCACTAGGTGCTGACATGTGTCCTTGATCACTGATCAAGTGCAATCAGAGTACTTGTGACTTGATTCGGGTGTGTTTTGTGTTACCAGAATCATGTATGCAGCTGTGCTGCAGGTGCTGGAGCCTATCCAGGGCTGTATGTGGTTTGAGTGTGTCCATGCCACTGCATGGCTGGTGCTCTGCACCAGGTTGTGTCAGCCTGGCAACTATTTGGCCGTTGGGGAATGACAGGCTGCATGAGGTTGTGACAGTACTACAACAGCAACAGCAGCAGTAGCAGAATCATTGAGGTTCTGGTGTTTCAATCAAATCTTTGGTCTCAGTTGCATGCTGCCGTTGCTGGCCTTGAGGGGTGGGGGTGAGGGTGGGGCCGGGGGGGGGGGGGGGGGGGGGGGTTCACAATTTCAGCCGCAAGTGATCGCCAAGCAGCAGGCAGCGTTTGTTGTGCCGTTGGCTAGCCACAACAGCCTCATTAGACGCACTATGGCAGTATAGCTGTGCTGCTGTCAGGCAAATGACTAATGTTAGTCATTGCGGGCTGTTTGCTTGAAATGGCTTGGATCAGTCTCCAAGCGGGTGATACGGAAGCATACAATCTTATAGTGATCAGAGCTTTCGGCACTCTTTCTAAATTGCACGCACATCGAAGCTCCGCTCAAATCTGTGCGCAGACCCTTTCGGATGCAGCTTTGTCGCCTCCAGAACTGTCTGTGTTGTCTGACATGAATACTGAAACGTATCACGGCAACAAGCCCGCCTCCAGCACAGCAGACTGAGCTTAGGTGGCACACTCAGCTCAAGCCATGAGCTCTGCAGATGCCAACGCTACATGGAAGGCTATCAGCACGCTAGAATGGAAAAAGGCAAGGGTGTTTCAGCTTTCTGATTTCCTGCATGCCCTCCATAACACACGTGGGCTGGGTCCAGGTGTCCACCTGCTGCTCACGCCTGCAGCTTGCTCATGCAGTGCTATGCATCAGCGGAGGCACCCATGCTATTGAGTTTTGGTTGATGGACAGGTGCCTCATGATCAGACCACGCTGAGTGCTGCTGTCCTGCCTTGCAGAATCGAAAGAAGCCTGCAGCGGCCCCCAATGTTGGCGCCATCTTGGGCGAGGCAGCAGATGTGGTGGGCAAGCACGCCAACCCCGCCAGCAGCCCCTACCTCAATCGTCTGAGTGAGATCCAGATACAAGACGAGGCTCATATCTACCAGCAGCTGGTCAAGCCAGAGGAAGGTGCGAGGCAGGCCACCCTGGGTGTCCTGAACAATCACTGACGGGGGAGTGAGCCTTTCTAGAGAGTGTTGGAGAAGCCACAAGAGTATGCACCTGTGGCTGCTAGCTTCACCAGCTGGCTGCAGTTGTACAGGGTGGTTGTGGTATGAATTAGGAGCGTGCTAGGGGGTGATGGATAGGCAGCAAAGGTCACACTGCTGTCAGCACGCTGGCTGAAAGGTGTGCTGGTGACCGTCCGCTCGGCTTACTGATATTCAGCAGAGCAGTCGGGCTGCTGTATTTTTTCTTTCAGGCATGGCAGGGATGCCTTGGGTTGATACTGTAGGAGATGGCAGCAGTGGCAGAGGCAGCCAGAGGCCATTAGGGCACCCCTTCCTGTTCATCCCATCCGGTCTGCGCAACTCACCACCGATGTCCAGCACGCGACAGCTAACACAGCCTCAATGTGCCATGCCCCATGCTGTGTCCTGCAGTCAAGCCCAAGCGTCCACCGCAGCGGCTCTTCATCGGCAAGGGCTCCAGGTCCAGCCGCGGCCTCAAGATCAGTGGCTCCAGGAAAGTGAGGTTCAACGAGGCTGGCGAAGGCTCACCCACACACAAGGCAGCACTAGTAGCAGCCGCAGTAGGAGGAGCAGCTTCCAAGGCAGCAGCAGCTGGCACAGCGTCAATCCCAGAGCCGGCATCTGGGGTGGGGAAGTCTGTGCGCATTGCTCGCACCAGCAGCGACAGCAGCAGCAGTCCTGCGGCCCCAGCCAAGGCAGGCAGACGTGCTGGGGGCGTGAGCTTCGAGGTGCCACCTGCCAATAGTACTAGCGGCAGCACACCAGCTCCCCAGCAGCGGCAGCAGCAGCCTGTTGCATGCGTGCAGGGAGATTCTATCAGGCCCCTAGCACACGCAGGCGCTGCAGCAGCAGCCAATGGCAACAGCAGCAACAACAACAGCAGCAGCAGCAGTGCCAGCCTGCAGCCTGTGCTGGGCCATGTGCCTGCCAGTGCCTCACCTCCAACAACAGCAGCAGGAGCAGGCAGCAGCAGTGGCCGCTTTTCTGCAGCAGCGCTTCCTGCAGCACAGCAGCGCAGCCCTTCACCCCCGCCTCAGCGCTCAGCAAACCCACAACAGCAACCCATCGGCAGCGGCACAGCAGGCACAGCGCCAGGGGTTCACCAGCACACCCGCAACGGCAGCACCGGCAGCGAGCAGCACTCGGCTGCCACAGGCGACAACGCCATCATGGCGCGGTTCCTGCAGCAGCAGCCATATGGGCTGGACTCGCCCGGCAGCAGCGGCCGGGGCGGCAGCAGCAGCAGCAACCGCGCGCACAGCATGGACTATACAGCTGTGATGGCGGAAAGGAAGGGGGGCAGCGGAGTTGTGACGGCAGGGGCGCGTGCTGCGCGGCGGTCTACAGACCTTGTAGGTATGTTTGGGTGCAGGATGGGTAGGGCCCAGCAAATGCATGCAGTGCAGAAACATTCAAGCACCCATAGGCAAGGCCAGTATTCCCTGCATTGACTGCCTACAGTCAGCTTTGTGCAATCCTATAGCGTTAGCGGCAACTCTCACAGGTTCCACAAGAACACTGTCACACACATCACCCCAACCCACAAGTGCACACCCCATAAGTGCACATAGTTTCTTGTGCCATGTTGAAACTGCTGTGTGTTCCTGAACACGACTTCACCCTGCTGCACTACTCGTTCCTGCTGCAGACAAGCAACTGCAGTGGCTGCGGGACAGCACAAACTCAGCCGGCAGCAGCAGCAGCAGTTGCAGTAGCGGCAGTGGCAGTGCGCCCGTGATGAACCCTCAGCAGCCAGGGCCCTCCTCTACAACCCCGCTCGCAGCCCCCTCCCATCCTGGTCAGCCTGACGTCACCCTCAACATGGGCTACAGGCCGATAGCAATCCCGCAGGAGCTGTTTGAGCGCTGGAGCAACATGGGAGGCACCACAAAGCCAGCAGCATCAGCACCAGCACCAGCAGCGGCGGCAGCAGTAGGGGGCAGCGGCAGTGGCAGCAGCAGCGCGCTGGCCAGCAAAGCTGCCTCCCGGCGAACAACTGGCACCTTTGAAGGACCAGCGGCAGCAGGCAAGCAGGGTGCATCTGCTGGCTCTCCCTTTGCCAGCCGGCCCACGTCTGGGCATGAGGCAGCGGCAGCAGGGCTGGGGGGCGGGCCTCCACATGCAGCAGGCAGGGCAGCAGCAGGTGTTGTTGGTGGCGCTGGCAGCATGCTGCAGGATGCAGCTGGTGAGGGGCGGCTCTCAGCACCCTCACGCCGGCTGTCTGCTGGAGGGGCTCAGGAGGCGCGCGGGCCCAGCGTCCCCGCTAGGCAGCGAACGGCGGACAGCTACAGTGAGTGCTTGAGCTGCTCTTGCACTCTAGGCACCAGCTGGTTGGGTAGTCTTACATGCACGCTGCGCGGACGCCATCTGGTAATCAGTTGCGGCCCATGCATACATTTGCAGCAGCGGGGATCGCGTTGACGACAGCTTGAAACATTCACTAAGGTCTCAAGGTGGCAGGCTGCAGGCCATGATCATGTTCCACAGCACTTTAAAAGGCTGCAGGTGATGACTGACATGGGGCCAAGCCAAGGGTTCAGGCTGTTTCAAATGTTTTCCACTATAGCTGTTCCCTCCTAGGGGGATATGCTGTGGCTTGCTGGCTTCTGCGCCCACAACTCTGCCTGCCTTTGTCTTCTCCTGCAGCAATGCACACGCTGACTGCCTCCATCAAGCCCACAGCCAGCAGCAGCAGCAGCAGCAGCAACAAGCAGCCAGTCAGGCCTCAAGGCTCAGGCCTGGTGCACCCAGGCAGCCTCGCCAGTGCCCACTCCCTGCCCTCCTCAGGCAGGGCGTCACCCGCAGTGGAGCCCAGCAGCCCCAAGGCACACACGGCAGCAGGCGGCAGCGGCAGCAGCAGCGACGGCACTGGCAGGGTGAGCGGCAGCGGCGGCCGCCTGAGCGGCGGCAGCAGCGGCACAAGCTGGCAGCCGCAGTCTCGCAGCAGCCTTGACAAGCATGGCCTGCACAACGGGCCAGGCGGCAGTGGCAGCAGCAGTGGCTGTGCTGGAGGTGTGTGTGGGGCGAGTGGGTCAGCCAGGCGCAGCAGCAGGGCCACTGGCAGCACCAGCAGCAGCCATGGCGATGCTGATGGGGACAGTGCTGGCAGCAGCATCAGCTGGGGGTTGCAGGCAGGGCGGGGCGGGTTGCTGGGCCAGCCGACGGCCTCAGCGACAGCGGGACAGCATGGGGGCGGCAGCAGCAGCGGAGGGCTGAAGAGCAGTGAGAGGGCTGTAGCATCGCCCCCGACCGGCAGCTTGGGTGTACGGCAGGGCAGCAGCAGCTTGGCTGGTCATGTGAAGGTGCACCTGCCGGAGATTGGGGGCCAGGGGGGGCGGGCGGCACAGCGGCATTGATGCTGAATGATCTTGTAGCAGGGTTGCTGGCACTAGGCAAGGCCAGCCTAGGCAGGCGTGCTGGCATGCATCAAGGGTGCATGCATGTGTGTGTGCATGTTCTGTTTTTGAAAAAGTGATGTTACGAATACGTGAGGCGCCCTGGTTCGGCAAGTACATCAGCAAAAAAGGCGTGTGTGCAGCATGAGGGGCAGCGGCTGTGCTTGTGTCGTGTATGGTACACACTTGTCAAGAAGGCCCTGGTGTGGGTGTGTTTGTGTAGTGAAGGTATACACTCCAATCGAAGTCCCTTTGTGACGGGGACAGTGCTCAACCGGCAGCATGCAACATTGGCTGTGTGCATCGTTAGTGACTGTTTCTTTGGCCCAGAGACACTGGTTTGGGCCATCGAAGTGAAGGACCCTCTGTCTGCCACGGCTATCAATGCATGCACTGCTTGGTAGGCCGGCCAAACTCCGGGGTTTGCAGACCCCTGTCTGACGGTTGCAAGAAGGCAGTCGTGTCAGAAGTGCACGCAGCATGCTGTCCCACACCAACCCCCACTCGCATGGCAACCTTTGGCTGTTGGCGTGTCAGAGGGTTGTGGTCCACCTCTATCTGGTGGCAGCTGTGCCAGCAGCCTTGTCCACCATTGGGTCGACCCTTGGGGTGAAAGTCTCAGCACTGATGGGGGGTAAGCCTGTGGCATAGGCGTGGCAGGTGTTGGCATTGCACCAGGTCGCAGGCAGCACCCGTAGGTGAACTTTTGCTGTGCATGGTTATGCAGGGCCATTGTGCAGCATGTTTGCGTGTATGTCCATCCCTCACTCTCTGAGCTGTGCCCCGGCTGGGCATCCTCAGGCCGTCCTGTTGTCTTTGATCACTGTCTTCATCACCCTAGCTCGTGAGTACTGCATGGCTGAGTAGCGCATATCAGTGAGGCCGTCGACATTTTGCGTGGGGATAGCTGAGCACTGCACACTGAATTTGTTGTTCCTTTGAATGACCTCATGTCCAGAGTCTTGTGCTGCTGGTGGTTTGCCAGTCTGTATCACATGAGTGATGTGAGGCATGTACTGGCATCTGTGAGCTGACCCAGGGCTACTGTGCCAAACCCCCTTCTCGTGTGGAGCTATGGGTGTGGCTGCATATACCAAGGCGGCAGCTGCATACACAGCACAAGACAGCATGAGACTAGACACTTACAACATATTGCGTCCGCATCAGCACAGGACAGCAGACTGCCCAACATGTGTGCATCACAACATCACGTTCGACATTATCAGGGCACAGGTTGTCAACGGGCATGTAGGTGCCAGCCAGCACTGTCATCATTGTTTGTTTATATGGTTTCCCGCAACCTAGGCCTCTTGCAGCAGTCGCTTGTTGGCGGCAGGCTGCTAGCTGGTGCCAGCTGTGCGCCAACTTCTCGTCTTGCAGTTGCCACCTGTGTGGGGCACCTTCACTGCAGGGGCATCTTGTCAAGCTGGCGCAAGAAGCTGTACAACACCGTGTAGTGCTGGCAGTGCATTGTAGTGCAGCATACTGTGCAGGGTTATCCGTGTGCTGTGGCATCACCTTGGTAGCCTTTACGTCATCGTCTCAAGTTACCAGGGTCATTGCGTTTGCAGTATGGCTGGCTGAAACTGCCAGTCTGCTCTGGAGGAGAAGAGGTCTGTAGTGGTCTGGCCCTGAACACGATATCTGCTGTCTCAACGGTTGACTTGTTGTCCATGTTTATCCTGGGATGGGTGGTTAGGCATGCTGCTGTCTGCTGTCCTGGGCATGTGACGCTGTCACAAGGGTCCATGGTGGGCGACACTGAGCTAGCGCTGCTCTGTAGCTCCAGTGCCATCCATGTATTCTGTGTGCCGCTATCACTGTCAATGTGGAGGTTGTCATTCGTAGCTGAAATTTCAAGGCAGTGCTACAGCCTGCATGATCTGTTGATAGCATTTTATGGGATCTCCATCCCAGCGCCTAGACTGGAGCTGCCCCTTTTGGACGTTGCCAGTGTCAAGTCAGGGGCGAGCCTTGCAATGGTCCCGGTTTCCCTGCATGATAACATGGGTTTCATGAAGGGATGGCACCCTTGATAACAGTGTCTGGCGGCCCAATCGCCAGCTCAGTCGACAAGTCATCATTGCTCAGCAGATGAGGCTCAAATGCAGTCAAGGGGTGACACTTTTGCAACAACTACTGCCAGCTTCACATGCCCATGATGGGCAGCAACTCCTAGCATCCTGCCGGGTGACAGTCGCCCTTGCGGACCTTGCTGCACATATGATATTCTATAGCTAAAGCATGTGCAGTGCAAAGCACCCTTGGACACCTTGTCCTGTGACCAGACACAGTCAGCACGGTGTGCTGCAAGCAGGCCCCTGGGGTGTTGGGCACCACACTGACTCCACCGGGGTTACCCCAACCAGACGAAACAGATTCAGCACTAGTTGGTACATGCTGTAAACAAGTAAGCATCACAAAAGTCAATCAAACCGTCCGTGCCAGCAGCAAAAAGGCAGGTGTATACCTGCAGGGATCTCTGCCACTGCAGCCACTCAGCCCCCATACTCACGGCACAAACCCCAAACCTGCATGGATCTCTGCCACTGCAGCTTGCAAAGACAGCAACCAACTCCACAGCATCAAGGCAACGCTCATGCTGTACAGCTAAAGAGCTGGGCACCTCCACTGCAGCTTGTGACAGCGATAACAAGCAAGACTCAAGCAAGACAGAATCCAGAGGACGTAGACCTCAAACACCTGCCCGGCCTGAACAGCTGTTGAGTGGCAAGCACGGGCTTGCTTCTTTTGCACCACACTGCCTGACATGGGCCCCAATATGAAAAGCAGCACCATCTCACCGTCAAGTCCAGCTGCTGCTGACACTGCTATGCTGCATGCTGTGTATCAACATAGCAAGTTGGTCAACCCTCCGCTAGCAAAAGCAGGAGAACATCTAACACAGGCACACAACCACAGCTGCCTGCAGAGTCATGATGTCTCCAGCCATCACCCACTGACAGCCCTGCAGTGCAGGATCACCTCAATGGCAGCTGCTGCTGGCGGCGCTGACGTACACACGCGTGACCTCCTTATCAAGGCATCACCCATGCGTTCGGGGCTGCTACAGCTTGTGGGGGTGCTTGTGGGGTCCTGCTGCTGCTGTGGCTGCTGCATGGCGTGCTGTGTCATGCTGTCTGTCCAGATGCGCGTGCGCGTGCATCCTTCATGGAGCAGCGAGCCATTGACTTCTCAGTTGCCCACCTGTGCAGCATAGAGGGAGGGGGGGGAGAGGGGAGGGGGAGGGGGGGGGGGAGAGGAGTTGCATCACTGCATTTGCCAGGGGTACAGAATGCAGTTAAGGGGGAAGGATACAATTGATTGGGGTGGCGGGATTGAGCTGCACAGGGGTCTGCTGGCCAGGCTTTGCACTTTTTCGAGAACTTCCAGGTTCCCAGGGATGCACTGCACCAACTAGGGCCAATGCTGCCTTGGCGCGGTCACCTGTAGGGCCTGCTGTACCCCAGGGATGTAGCAAGGATGGTCCTGGGGAGGACGATCAGGGCAAAACTAGGCCATGTCGCCAAGGATAAACATGTTGGTATTCAAATGGTCGATCCTTTTTTCGCTATCCGGTCAGATTCGGAACTGCAGAAACTTTGCACTCGATCTGCAGACACAGATTTTCTGCAGCAGCTGCTGCAGTCGACTTTGACACCGCATGCATAGAAAACGTTTCTTTGTATGTCTTGGACCATAACTTAGCGATGGCGTCACCTAAAAGTTTGTGTAGCGTCCATGATGGGTGCTGCAGCTTTCGGGCTGGCTGGGGTGCCGTTGCAAGCCACCACAGAGCTTCACACAGCAAACCAAGCAATTCAGGGCACGCAACATCGATAAAAGCTTCTAGTGACGGACTTTCACCACTCAGACACCCTGTATATGGCACTGAGCACGGCGCACACCGGTCACTCTGTGGTCGCACCCAGTGGTGCCACCCTTACGAGAAAAGTTTTGAGTTTGGCCAAATCAGTTGGCAGGGGGTCTAAGGACACCCAGAGGATTTTTTTCCAAAAGCTGGTGCCAAACAGCCTCAGCAATGCTAATTGTATCCTTCCCCCTTAAACTGTGGGAAGGATCATGACGTGAGTGTTGAATGGGTGTGCCGCCTGCTGGCATTTGTCGTGCTGTGCTGTGCTGAACGTTAGGTGCACTGCACGCTGAGCTGAGTTGAGGTAAGGTTCAGTGGGTCACAGGCTGCTCACTATCACCAGCAGTACCCACTGCTGCTGGCACAAACATGCTGCGCCCAAGCAGCCACTGTCGAAAGCTGCCGACAGGAGCTGCTGAAAGCTGCCAGCATGATTGCCCCCATGCTGGTGCTGGACTGAAGAAATGAAATAGCCAGGCCTGGCACTGCCCCCCTGCGCTGCCTGGATATTGTCTTACCAGAAGATGCCAAAGGTTGGCAGTGCGATGAAGGCGGCCTTGGAGCCGACAGTGAAGTGGCTCTTGAAGAACTGAAGTGCAGCAGCGGCACAGATGGGGGTGGGGGCACATGGGCTGTGAATTGAAGCAGGGAAAGAGCGGGGGAGCTTACAGGGTGCATTGGGTCAGGGAGCAGTTACTTGCTATCAAGAGCAACTGCTCCCTGACCCGTGACTGATAAGACACCCAATTGCTCAAGCTCACTGCGATACACAGTTGCTGCCAGCGCCACACAACCCCTGTTCAATTCCCAAACTCAACTCCACACGGCCCCATCGTCTCCTCCCCGCCCCCCTTTCACGCACAGCATGTGTACGGAGAGCCCACACAACGTCTCTGGTACTGAGCTGCTTCCATTCCCAAAGCACCAGCAGTACCCACTCCCTTCCAATTCTGCTGTCCGCTGCACTCAATGAAGATGATCTGCATCCCCACTGTCCATACACGTTGTCTTCCTGGGTGCTTGAAAAACCTGTAAAGCATCCCCCGCCTCCCCACCGTAACCTGCACTTTCAGCCCACTTACCGGTGATGACTGGCGCAGCCAGTAGCTCAGCCCTCCAGCCACTGCCAGGGAGATGCCAGCAGACACGAGGCCATCCAGCACTGCGCTGTTGAGGCACTCACGCTTGCGCTGCTGCATCAGCTGCAGGCCCCGCATCTGATTCACGTCGGTCATAGCCAACAGCACAGCTGCGTGGATGGGGTGTGACGGCTGCTTCTGCTCCTGCTGCAGCTGACGAGTGCCGCTGCTGCTGCACTAGGCGCTGTGCTGGGGGCAGCAGCCGTTGAGGGAGCCTGGAGCAGCTGTGGTGTGACTAATATGACTTCATAAAACTTTTTCCAAACAAGTACCAGTCTCAGCTGCAGGATCAGGGAAGCCCTCCTGCCTGCTGGTAGTCACAGTGCAGTTGTGGCCCAGAAGGGTTGAAAACCGTTTGTGACGATCCTGAGCCTCATAAGAATTGCATGATCGTAAGTGTGGGAGGCAAAAACTGCCTCAGTGCTGCAGGAAAGGCAACGGAGGATACACAAGGAGAGAATGCAAGTGGGTGACCAGGATCAGTGTCTTGAAAGAGCAGAAAGCAGATGCAGCGGCTTGCCTATCTGCAGAGTCGAGCCAATGACGTTGAGTTGCTATTCATCAGGCGCTTCATGTTGGTTGCCAGGGCATGTTACTAAAGTTGCAGTTGGGCAGCACAGGGATCTCCATCCAGCAGACAAACATAATTTCAATCAGATTCTTGAATAGACAGCTTTTGAAACATCAACGCTTGGGGACGCTGATTGTGGGTTGGACAGTCTGGCAGAGTACTTGAGGCCCTTCGTCAATCTGCGCCGTGGTTGCCCGTTTGAGGCCTGATTTTGTTTAGTCTAGCCATGAGCGTATGAACCATGCAGGCAGCTCAGGGCTTACAGGCCCCCAGCAGACAGACCACCACGAAGGACATCTACAGTCGGTGTGTGGCAGCAGCGCGGTCGGGGTGTCTACCACAGGCCGCTTTGCACGGATTGTTTGTGGGCAACATGTTGCAACGCATCTGCATGTGTGGATCCTGGACCAGCCCAGTGTTGCTGCAACTCTTGCCTGGCCAGGCACCTGCTGTTGTGACCCCCCTCCTCTGGCCACAGCATCATACACCAAAACAATCGCACACTGTGTCGTGAAGGTCGTCAGGATTTTGTTTGAACCCGTTAGTGTGGTCATCCTGGCTCACTGTCTTGTTCAACCTCTCATACGTGCTGTCTGCTACCTCCTCCTGCCTGCAGGCATGGCATGCAGCGGACCCTTGTAAGCAGCAGCACAGGCTGTACAGCAGGACCCAGCTGCCAGGTAGGTTTGCCGTGAGGATTGGAGCACTGTGGTGACAACCAGCAGCTGCTGGTGTTGTCACCACTTGTTGTGTCGTGTCCGCTGTTCATGTGGTGATGCCTGTCTCTCATCGCACACACTCAACAACATGCACAGCAGGGAGTCCCATCTGATGATCAGCTCTGCATGTTGCTATATCATGCCACATAGTTGGTCATGCGCCCACAAAACAAGCCGCACCTGAGGCTGTCATCACACACCCTCTGCATGCGGTTGGGTCCTGCCTTGCCAAGTTGACAACTTGCAAGTTTCCAACACCTGCCTTGCCAAGCTAACAACTTGCAAGTTTCCAACAAGTGTGGTGTCATACAAGCTGCAGCAGCAGCTGCAGGTGCTCACACATCACCTCTGCATCAGCGCCGCCTGAATAGTGCATGTTGATCAGTTGTCGCGGTCAGGGTGTCTACCACAGGCCGCTTTGCACAACTGACCCATACTGTGCTGATCGCTACTGCTGCTGTCCTTCAGGCACAGCAGCAGCGGCCGCATGCAGTCCTGCAACGCTGCCACAGCCTGCTGGTGCGGCAGTCAGCATCCAGCAGCGGCGCCACCACCGCCCAGCAGCAACCGCAACAGCAGCAGCAACAGGTCGTCACCCAGCAACCTGACCTGCCGCTGCAGCAGCAGACGCTGCAGACGCAAGAGCAGCAGCAGCAACAACAGCAGCAATGGCAGCAGGAACGGCCGCCTCAGCTGCTGCCGTTCCCTGGTGACAGCCTCTCCCAGCCTGCCACCTCCTACAGCAGCAACAGCAGCAGCAGAAGCATAGGCGGCAACGGGGCAGCTGGCACAAACAGCTACCCCCCTCCTGCTGCTCTTGCTGCTGCTGCGCTTGCTGCTGCTGCTGGTGGTGAGGCCAGCACAAGTGGTCGGCCGTGGTCGCCAGCAGCAGATGCTTCCAACCCAGCCCACATCACATACAGCATCCGCAACGCAGGCAGTACAGCAGAGCTTGATGCTGTGGTGTGTGCCCATGCAGCTGCCTTCAACTGCATCCACTGCTCGGCAGCATTCATCCAGCTGCAGAGGCTTTGGCCCCAGCAGCAGTATACAGCAGATGATGACCCTAGCAGCAGCAGCAGCAGCAGCAATAGCTACAGCAGAAGCGACTTGGATGACTGGGTCAGCAGTAGCAGCACCACCAGCAGCACCACCAGCAGCACTCCCAACAGCAGCAGCAGCAGCAGCAGCCCTGCCACAGCGCGGCAGCTGCTGCTGCGGCTGCAGTCTGTGGCGCTGTCAGTCCCCCGCATCGACGGCCGCTTCGTTTCTAACGTCCTCTACTCCCTCGCTGTCCTGCACTCCGTTCACGAGGAGCGGGCCGCATACAGTTCCCAGTTAGTCAACCGACTGTGCGCTGCTGCCTTCTCCCTAGCCAACAGCATGCCTCCACAGGAGCTCTCTACCCTAGTGTGGTCCCTAGTGCGCCTGGGTGTCGTCCCCGCGCCCGCGCTGCTGCGACGGCTAGCCTCAAACATCCTGCGGCAGCTGCCGGGGTTTAAGCCGCAGGACCTGCTGATGACACTAACAGCCCTGCCGGCCCTACATCAGACCCCTGGGGTGGTGGCACCCTATGCCACAGTGCACAAGCTAGCAGCAGCAGCAGGACAGGTAATGCCTGCAGCCTCAGCACATGAGGCTGCCGGTTTGCTTGCAGCGCTGGGAGCGCTGCAGTGGCGGGCTCCGCCAGCCTGGCTGGCTGCCTACTGGGCCGCTGCTGCGCCGAAACTGGCGGGAATGGGCTGGCAGCAGCTGGGTATGGTGGGGTGGGGGTTGGGGCAGCTGGCACCGCTGTCGGAGTCACCCAGCCAGGAGTGGGTGCAGGCGTGGGAGGGAGCTATTACGCAGCAGCTGCTGCTGGCAGCCTCTCCTTCCTCCTCCCTCAGCAGCAGCAGCAGCAGCAGTGGGACCAGCAGCAGTAGCCAAGTGCCAGTTGTGGAGCTGGTGATGGTGCTGTATGGTTGGTCCAAGGCGCTGCCTCAGCAGCCGCCAGACGAGCAGCTGCAGCAGCTACTGCTCAATGCAACACAGGCAGCACTGGCCAGCAGCAGCAGCAGCGGCGGCGGCGGCTTGTCGATCAAGCAGCAGCGGCAGCAGCAGCAGCAGCGGCAACGGCAGGTACAGCAGAATACTGCAAGCTGGCAACAGCAGCAGCAACATCCGCAGCAGCAGCAGCAGCACTGGCAATTGCTTACAACTGCTCAGCAGCATCTAGCTGTTGACAGTAGCAGCGGCAGCAGCAGCAGCAGCAGTCACCCTGGCTTAAACCCTAGGCTTCTAGGTGAGCTGGTGTCAGTGTGGGCTCGTTGGCAGCTGCTGCCGCCGCGGCAGTGGCTGCTGCAGTACCTGTCTGTGGTACAGCAGCAGCTGCTGCGGGGGCAGTACAGCTGCAGGGACCTCAGCAGTACACTGTGGGGTTTAGCCACACTGGGGGTGCGGCCTTCCACACCCTGGCTGGACTCAGCAGCTGCAGCAGCAGAACAGCAGATGGCAGTGCAGGCGCAAACTGTGCTGCAGCTGCGGCAGCAGCAGCAGGCGTGGCAGCAGCAGCGGACGCAGGAGTGGGCGGCGCGGCAGCAGATGGGCGGCACCAGAAAGGGCAGTGCTTCCGCTGCTGCTGGTGCTGCTGCTGGGGTGTCTTCACGCTCCCTTCACCATGCCAGTGTGGTTGAGAGGTTGGGGTTGGACAGTCAGCGGCAGCTGCAGCAGTACACAGCAGTGCCCAAGCAGCTGGCAGTTCTGCTCTGGTCCCTAGCCCAGCTGCAGTACCGGCCCGGTGTCAGCTTCTGGGACCAGTTCTGGGCTTTATCCGGCCCACTGCTGCCGCGGCAGTACAACGTACGGGACCTTGCAGCGACGTTGGACGCTGTACTGCTGCAGCAGCAGCAGCCCCCGCAGCGGTGGGTGAGAGCGGCACTCAAGGCGGGCGGCTCAATTCACATGCGGCCGCAGCAGCAGTTTGCTCCTGCAGACTCTTCTGATCAGCAGCAGCAGTACAGCCGTGGCAGCAAACCCCAGCCGCTGCAGCAGCAGCAGCAAGACTTGCAGCAGCAGCAGTTCTGGTCAGGGCTGCGGGAGCGGCAGCAGCGGCAGTTCCTGCGGGATGTGTTGCGCATGCTGTGGGGCTTTGGTCGGCTGGGTGTGTCAGCGGGTCAGGCCTGGTGTGGTGAGGTGCTGGAGAAAGCGGTGCGGCCACATGCTGCCCTACTGACTGCACAGGTAGGGATGATTGTTGTCTTATGTGTGTGTGTTTTTTCGGCATTCAATGGGGTGCTGGAGAAGGCAGTGCGGTCCCATGTGGCACTGCTGACTGCGCTTGTGGGTAGGCCAGCATGCATGGGACGTATAGACCAGTGTGTATGAGCAAGAGGAAGTCACGATTGGGCTGTTGTCTTGCTTGTCAGGTGGGAGCCAAGGAAGGTTGGTTCCAGCTGGGTGTAGTGGGGGGGGGGGGGCATGCAGTATATAGCTGAACAGCACTGGCACCTACTTGGCCATACGCACGGCTGCCCACGTCTGCTGCCGCTGGCATTGCCTGGTCACTACAGCCCAGTGTGTGGCTTTTGATGTCAATGCACCCTCTGGCAACCAAGTGTGTACTCTTGTTTGCTGCTGCGCCTGTATTCCTGTTGCCGCCACCAGGACACCTGTCAGCTGCTTTGGGCGCTGGGGTCATGTGGCTACAGCCCACCAGGCCGTGCCCTGCCACCATGGCTGCATGCACACCTGCTAGCAACCCTGCCACCACCAGCAGCGGCAGCATTGCACGGAGCTTCTGACGGCATCAGCACCACCACCAGCAGCAGCAGCAGCAGTGATCCGCTCAACAGCAGCAGCGGTGACGTGCCGGGGAAGTTGTTCCCTGGGCTGGGTGTGGGCCCCACTGTGCAGTTGCTGGTGGGGTTGCGCAAGAGCAGGGTGGTGGTGGGTGGGCGCTGGCTGTCAGGGCTCCTGCAGGCCAGTGAAGAGGCCGCAGCAGCAGCGGCACTGCACCCACAGGTGGGTATGGTGGGGGGGGGGGGCACGTGTACACACAGACCATGTTGGGTAGGCATGATTCGTAAGGTTGTGTTTGGGGATGCTGCAGCATGGAGCACTTGGGTTGTGTGCATCATGCATGCATGCGTGTCTGGACAGCGGATGGCGCGCATCAATCACCGTCTCTGTGGGATGGGCAAGCCATGGTGTGTGGGGCTACAGCAAACAACACGCACTTCGGGCTGAGCAGGAGGGCTGTCTCTGGGCGTGCCTCGAGAGAAAGGTTGCCATGCTCATCAGGCAAAATCAGGCAGGCTACACAGCAGACTGAGGGCCAGATCCAGCCTGGCGATGTCGTCCCCACTCCACACTCCATGCACATGAATCCTGACGCTATTGCTCCTTTTGCTGCTGTTTTTGGTGTGTTGTGTTGCAGGTGTACATTCAGCTGCTGTCGTATGTTGCTTCCACAGCCATCCCCACACCATCATCCTGGACAGCAGCAATGGTGGCAGCACTGCCAACCCTCCTGCAGCAGCAGCAGCAGCAGCAGGAGCAGAAGCCAGCGCTGCTGCTATCGCTGCTGTCGTGCCTGCATCGGCTTGGCCTGCAGCTGCAGCCTGGGCAAGTGCAGCAGCTGCAGCAGGCAGCAGCAGCGGTGACACCGCATGCCAGTGCTGAAGCTTCTGAGCGGGTGTGGAAGTTGCTTGCAGCACTGCAGCGCCGCAATGCACAGCAGCAATAACAGCAGCAGCAAGCGTGATGTTTGTAGGGGTGGTTGCTGGGCGCTTGTGATAGGCACAGCCTGCAGCTGCAGCAGCAGTACCTGCAGGTGCCGTGGCCCACTGGGAGCGTATTTATATGGCTGATATTGTTTGTTGCTCTTGTTTGGTGGGAGGGGCTGGTGTAGCAGCAGAGACAGCGTGTTTCTGGCAGGTCCATTTGAAGAGGAGTGAGACTCTCATAGAGTGTTGGT
Source organism: Desmodesmus armatus (assembly GCA_007449985.2). NCBI lineage: Eukaryota > Viridiplantae > Chlorophyta > Chlorophyceae > Sphaeropleales > Scenedesmaceae > Desmodesmus > Desmodesmus armatus. The sequence continues at coordinate 61,565 of VIIQ02000272.1, forward strand.
GTTGTTGGTGAAGTCAGCAGTGTGCTGTGGGTTGAGTGGGATGGTGGAGCAAGGCAGGCAGGCAGACATGGACACTGTAGCCCGTGCAGCATGGAGGCAAGACAGCAGCAGCTGACAGCAATCGAGTAGCCTGTGATGTAGGGGTGCAGGGCTTCTGACGAAGCTCAGGAATGGGCCTGTGGAACAGCCTGTGTCAGTGACGGGCCCCTTGCTGCCACTGGCAGGAGGCATCAGGCAGGCAAAGCCAGCAGCAGTAGCATGAAAGCTGCTTAGCATTGCTCAGTGAGTGTAGTGTGTGCCCCTTTGGTCATACGTAGAAGTGTTTGAAGGGCGCCCAGGGTTGCAAGCGGCTCCTGAGGGGCACTTTTGTGGTAGTGCTGGTGATGAGGGTCTGCCCACTTGGGTTGTTATGGTGCAACTGCGTGAGAGAGGTTTGTCACTTGGCTTAAGGTCAGATATACGCAATTACTGGGGGTGTGCAATCTCACACCCCAGGCATTGCTATCCCAATGTGCCTACACCCCTGGTAACCTTGGGTCATGCTATGCCCAACCCTGTGACACGGCAGCTTCAGCCTCTGCGATCTTATTACAACCCTGTGACACATCAGGGTTTAGGGGACTGTAGGCTACTAAACCCCGGCTGTGAAAGTGACCCTGCAGGAAAGTGACCCATAGGCCTATCTCAAAATCTGACAGAGGGATTGGTCTGCAAATTTGCAGGGTGGCCAAATCACACGTGATAAAGCTACACCTGCAGTATCAAAAAATTCTGCAAGGTGGATTTTGAGAAATAACATAGGCTGTTCAAAACTGCATCAAGGAGCGAGGTACAACTTTGCCAGCATATTGCAGAAAATTGGCCATGCAGATCCTGTCAAAACTTTGTCAGCCACTTTGGCATGTGTGATTCTAGATGCACAACAAAAACCAAGACAATCCCTCTGTCAGATTTTCCTCATACCAGCTGATGAAGAGAGGCCCCCAGTGCTGTTGTGGGGCAGGGCAAAGCACCTACAGTGGCCGCGCATTCCACTCCAGGCAAGGTCTTTCATCCAAGTTTACGCATCCCACTTTTGCACGTTGTGTTTACTGCCCACTCGTCAACGCTCTGACCCATGGCAACACTACTGTACTGCTGGTTGGATCAAACATCACTTGAATGCATTCCGCAGACACTGCATGCATGGACCCTGAAAAGCTTTTTGGTGCATTTTTGTAAGTCTAGAAAGCAAATCGCATGCATTTTTGAGGCTGTGCTTGTCCGAAACAAAAGTCGTTGTTGACTGCAATCGATCTGTACTGTCTTGCCTCGAGCCAGGTCAGGAGGCACCCAGTACTCAAACAGCCACGTACAGGTGTACTGTACATTAACCTTCAACCGTTTGATGGGCTGCTACGGACCTGCACTCCTTTAAGCTGCAAGAACATTGCTTCCGCAAAACACCCCAGCAATAGCGTATGTCTGTGAGACAGTGCCCGGAACCGGGGAGGTAGCAAGATTTCCTGTGGAGACACTGGGAACACACAAAGATGGGAACACAGAACACAGCGTATGTCTGACCTTAACCCTTGGACTTCGCGCAGTGTAAGGGTTGAGACCGTTTCAGAGAGCATGAAAGGCAGGCCGTGTCTTGGTTATGAGTCATGGAGGCCCGCCCGTTGAGCAGGCCTGCTAGCCTAGGTCAACAGGGCCGAAGAGCCTGCAAAGCCCGATCTTGTACATATCTTGTACAAATGGTTCTTTGGAGGCTGCACTGTGCCAGCCATGTGACTGATGGGCGATCAGACTGTTGCAATGCCGCCAGAGCGCTCAGCGCGGGCCGGTTGCTAGGCTCATCCATGCCAAGCCAGCAGGGCGCCATCATGGCGATGTGATATCTACACCACCAAATGAGAAAGTCTACAGTATTACTTACAAATTGGCCTAACACAGCTGAGCAACCCACTCAACACAAAAGCTTGAGGGCAGATTGCTTTGGGCCAGGCTGTACCATGCCTGGCACTTGAATGACAAGCAGCAGCACAAAATGGGCTCTGACAGCCGGCGCCATTCACAACGATACAATGTTGTGATGATACAACATCTCTGCCTCCCATACGTCACCCTGCAATCGTCACAGCTGTAGGCCAGTATCTCCCTTTGGCTGCCCAACATAACTGCCGCCAACTGCTGCTTCCTTGACCACTTCACCAGGCACACCCCCCAGGCCAATGCTTCAAAGCAGCTTTCATATGTCAGGAAAAGCATATCAAAAACCTGGAGATGTACTCTCTCGTATGTGTGAGCAATCAAGCTTTCACAGTCAGGTGTCAGGGTCTCAGGGACCGAGACTTAGGGGGTGACTGACTCTGCTTCCTCGCCCTACACAGCCCACTGCCAAACGCCTGCGCAGGCGCAGCTGAAAGGTGTGCCGGCGTCAGCTGCTGTTGTGACGCAAAGTCCGTAGCCCCATGCACATCGTGGTGAGCTCCCTGAAACAACATTTTTAGTGCAGCTGCCTGGGTGTTGCAGCCCACCATTGCTGCCTTGCTCCCATTGCTGGTAGGCGGCACCAGATGCGGCCACCTTCAAGCCTCAAGAGTGCTTTGCTCTGCAGGTTGGCAAGCCTGAGGATGCAGCACGAACAAGGCAGTGCAAGCCGCAGCACCAACACGAACTGTTGTCAAATTTTCCCCTTCAAGCACCAATTCGAAGTAGGAATTCATACGTCTTGCTCCCAAGTGCCATTTCCTTCAGGCTGATTGTTGGTCCTGATGCTGGTAGATGCGGGCTTCATGTTGCAAGGCTTTTGGCACTGGGGATCACATGCATAAGCCCCGGGCTGTCCTGGTGTAGGTGGTGGCCATAATTACTAACCAAGCAAGCACTATGATGTCCTAATAGAAACCCCGCAGTGCGCATGACACTCCAAGTGGAGCAAGTGCACCTACCATCACTCAGCCAGTGTTGCAGCCGCCTGCTTTGCCACTTTGGGGTCAGTGTGGTTCAGGTGGCGTCGTAGTATTTGGCGCCACACGGGCTCGTCATCAGGGTTCTGCACAGCCACAACCGTTGTGACTAGCAACATGCCATGTAAGTTACTACTTGATGGCCCTGACAGGACCAGCCGCACTCAGGCACCCTGAGGGTGCCATGCGTGCATTGCATGACGTGATGACAATCAACACAATCGGCGTCTAATGAACAACGTACACACGCATCAAGTCACGCATGTCACACGCGGGCCGCACGCTGCAGTAGCATTCGAACCCAGTGCACAATTGCTGTGTGGTGTTGTGCACTGTGGCGTTACGGTTCTAATGAGTCATGGCATCGCATGGCATTGACAAGCACCCTTTGCTCATGGCCTGCACATGTTGGTGCCTCACCTTGCTTACGAAGTTGAAAATCTACATCGAACTTGCCGAAGGGGCCCTTGTACTGCAGCCGGGTCAGCTGCTGCAGCTCGGTCAGCTGCAACAACAGCCCCTCTGCTGCACCGTGGACAGCTAGCTCCAGCTCCCTCAGCCCCGTGAGGAAACAGACTGCCCACACAGCATGAGCCCCTGAGGGGTCCTTATCCTCCATGTGCAGCGTGCGCAGCGTGCTCAGCCCGTGCAGTGGGGCTAGCAGTCCTGATGTGCTGCCATACACATTTCGCACATCCAAGACTCTAGTGCGGGGCAGCAGCTGACCAGGAGGCTGCCTTCAGGGGCATATGCTGCACTGCAGCAAGTTGACACCTGCCTCACATGCGCGATGTTCAGGGATGTCAGTTGCTGGAGCTGCCTGTCGGAGGGGAAGATGTGCTGCCACACACCTGTTGGCAATACGCTGCCGCTGATGTTGAGGTGCTGCAGCTTGCTGCTGGCTGTCAAGGCAGAGTAGGTTGAAGCCGCTGCCGCAGCAGCCATGAGGGTACTGCGCTCCCCAGAGGTCTGCAAGCTGTCCGCCAGGTGCAGGTGGGTCAGCTGCTGCAGGGGCTCAAGCCGTGCCATCAAATGTGCCTCGCCTGCTGCACCGCCGGGGAAGCTGCATGCGTTGAGGTACAGGTGCTGGAGCAGGAACTTGCCAGCCAGGGCACCAGGCTCAACACTGTACCCCGAAAGGTCTAGGCGGGTAAGGTGGTGCATGCCAGACAACATGCTGGTGGTGATGCTGGGGCCATCAAAATTCACATCACTACCGCCAAGCCGAAGGTCCAACAGCCGGGTCAAGGCCTGCAGGGGCTGCAGGGTGGGGCTGGCCTTGTCAGGGCCCTTCAGCAAGATGCCGCCAAGCTTGAGGTGGGTGAGGGCTTGCAGCCGCTGCAACACACCAGTGGGGAAGCGCACCCAGTCACAAACACCATACAAGCCACTTATGCTGAAATGCTCCAGGCCAGCTGGTAGCAGCGACAGTGCTGCTGTCAGCCCCCCAACTGTTCCATCAACAATCACCGTGCAACCCTTCAGTTCCAGCCGCTTCAGGGCTGCTACCTGGGCAGCAGCCCCCAACAAACCCCGAAAGCCCTGGCCTGGTTGAAGCTGCAGGCGTATGCCTCCAAGCTCAAGACTGTGCAGCTGCAGGGCCAGTGGCAGCTGGCGGAGGCTGATGTTGGCTGCCTGCATGGTAGCTGCTTGGGTGCTGCTTGCCTCCAGTTGTAGGGTGTTGATGTGGTGTCCGTGGCTGGCCAGGTACTGCAGAAAGCTGGCGTTCTGCTGTTGGTGCATAAACCAGTTCAGGCTGCCACTGATGCTGCTCAGTGCCACCACAGCTGCCTGGTGCAGCCTGGGGTGGGCCCTGGCTGCATCAAACAAGCTCTGCAGGTCGTTGGCTGCACAGCACTGTAGCACAGCCAGCAGGCACGGGTCCGGCAGCGCCAGCAGCGCGGACGGCACTGCTTGGCCGTTTGCCATCCTGTGGAGCAGCAGCACGACACGTGAAGCTTCAGTAAGGGTTCTTATCTTTGACCAGTGAAAAATTTGGGATTTCCACACCCTCCTAGGCAGTATCGACACGTAGCAACAAGCAGCAACCGTGCTGGGCAGTGAGCTGAGGGGGGTCTGTGGACGTTGCTGCGTTACCTTGGATGCTGATCACGCGATATGGTAAGAATCTATACACGACAGAAAGTGATTCTACGCGATACAAGGACGCTCCAGGCTCGTTACGATGACCGTGCCGAGAGTGATCTGGTTTGTGATCAGGCCGCTGCTGCGCGACAGACAGGATTCCAGCTGACGGGGGTGCTCATGACAAAATATTGAATGCAGCGATTTCATAGCGAAATTGGTGCTCCGTGAATCACATATGGGACATTCATGTTATCTGAATGCTACACTTGGGCCTGTCAGTATCTTGACAACACCAACTGCACCTGCAAATGTGTCAGCTTGCTGCATCCTGCCTCATGGTTGCTACAACAGCTGGACCTACACCCTTACTGCCAGCACCCAGGCTGGGCCAAAGCACCACAAGCCAGGGCGCAGCAAGGGCTAGAAAGGCCAGAGCACAACTAGAATCACATGTTCTGCAGGGCGCAGCAAAGACACACAAAACAGCAGGATCACAGATTGGCAAAGGTTGCTCTCTGGAATTCACGCAGCACTGGGCCAGAGCCTTGTCAACAACCAGAACGTGTTACATGGTGACAATTTGTCCAACACACCGCTCTGCCCCCACCTTCGCCCTTACACAGCTGCTCACTGGCACCTGCTGGCTCTGTCCAACTTGCAATGCAGCAGGGGCTGCTGCATTGCCGTTGCAAACCAACCCCACAGTTGGCAGATAGACCTGAACCTAGCCCAGGCCACCCAGGCTGTTGCTCCCACCTTAGGCTGCCGCCGCCGCTACTGTGTGGCATGTGCACATTGCTGCAGCAGCGACGGCGCCTGCGCTCAGCTGCTGTTGCGATACTGCTGTCCACGCCATGCAGCACGCCTTCCACTTATCCCTGCTGCTGCCACCTGCAAGGGGGCGAAGCTTGCTGCTGGCACTGCTGGTAACCTGAACTGCTGCTAATCTATACTGTGCCTGCCTTCAGGTGAGTGACCAAGCACCACCAGCAGGCTCTGGAGGGTGGCAGAGCGGCTGGTAGTATGATACAGCACACACCTACATCACGCACGACAGCACGGCGCAAGACAGCAGACGAGCAGAGCAAACAACACGTGTAGTGGATTTCACGTCAACTGTATCACCACCAGTCAACGTTGCAGCACACCACGCCAAGGCAAGCAATTGAAATTGCCCTGGTAAAGCTGTGCACACCACACGGGAGCGAGAGGGATCAGGGGGTGAGTATCCTCAGCGCACACACCTATGCCCATGCCGACAACCTTATAAGGAGCCTAAAACCCCAACCACAACTAACCCCACAGCAAAGCTTCTCTCCTTGGGGCTACAACACCATAGGACCTTCCCTGTTAGGGGTATGTCAGGCGGGGCAGCATATCAGGATCACGTTTCAGCTATACTCGTGCACTGATGTTTATGCCGTCGCTGCCAACAGGTTGTGCAGCCTTGAACCTGCTGACCAGCAGCAGGAAAGGACGCATACATCTAGCATATGCTCATGGTGGCCTCCGCCCATCAAAACATGATGAATGGTCTCCACTTACTGTCATTCTGCCAGTGCTGCGGTCGCCTGCTGTGCTTATTCAGGTTCAAGGCGGTCATGGCAGCGCCGAAGTAGCTGCCGCCACACGGGCTCAGCATCAGGGTTCTGCACAGCATCGGCAGCAGCAGCGGCAGCAGCGGCAGACCAGCAAGGGTACACAGTCACGTCAGGGTACACAGTCACGTGCAGGGATATTCCAACTTGAAGTTACAAATGATGCCAAGGTGTAACGGATGCAACACAGCCAGCAATGAATGACAAGGTGTGACAGATGCAACACAGCCGACGTCACAGATGATGTCCTACAAAGCCAAGCGTAGCAACCCCAAATCACAGATTGGATTCACAACCTTGTCAACCACTGCTTCTAGCTTAGCGTTGGGCAACATGAACAAAGTCAGCACCCATGCACTGCAAGCACGGACACCAAGGCACATTGACACATGTCCGCACAACAGCCACCAAACTAGGTCGTGTCAGCTCACCCTTTTGACCAAGTGCCACTTGAAGCTGAACGTGCGATAGTAGTCATGGTGACGTTCACTGACCGAACCATCGAACGTGAGTGCCGTCAGCTGCTTCAGCTGTGTCAGCTGCAGCAGCCCCTGCATAGTGCCGCCGTAGCACTGCATTGCTAGCTCCCTCAGCCCTGTCAACTGGCACACAGCCCCCAGACCCTCAGCTTCCATGCCAATCTGGATATTGACAAGGAGTGTGTGCAGCCCTGTCAAACCCTGCAGCGGCGCCAGATGTGTGGCTCTGCTCTGCAACCCCTGCATGTTGAGAGACTGCAGGCCAGGGCAGCAGCTGACAAGGCGGCTGCCCTCAAGAGCTCCCTGATCTGGAAACCCTGCTGCTATCTGGCCTGAAAGAGAGACGTCCAGCACTTGTAGGTGCGGCAGCTGCCTGCCCGCTGGGAACATGTGCTGCCACACTGCTTCTGGCAGGGCGCACCGGCTCAGGTTGAGGTGCTGCAGCTTGCTGCTTGCTGTCAAGTCTGCGTAGGTTGCTGCAGGAAGGTTCCCCTGATGCCCAAGCACCTGCAAGCTGCCTGACAGATCAAGGTGTGTCAGCTGCTGCAAGGGCTGCACGTAGGCCAGCAGCTGCGCCGCAACACCTGCGTTGCGCACTGAACAGCTGTGCAGCTTCAGGTGTTGAAGCTGGGTTCTGCCAGCCAGGGCATCTGGCTCAACCCTGGACTTTGACACCTCCAGCCGGGTGAGGTGGTGTGTGCTTGACAAAAGGTTGGAGGTGACACTCAGTGCCAAATCACCTGCCATCAACCTGTCTAGCCGCAGGTCCACCAGCCGAGTCAGGGCCTGCAGGGGCTGCTGGGCAGGGCTAGTGTCGGAAAAGCCCTGCACCGGCATATCAGCAAGCTCAAGGTATGTGAGATGCTGCAGCCGCTGCAGCACGACAGCTGGGAACTGCATCACTGCCTTGTACGCCCCGCGTGAGGCGTACAAGGCAGTGATGCTGAGGTGCTCCAGCCCAGCAGGCAGCTGCAACAGCGCAGCTTTCACCACAGCATCACTACCATCAAGCAGTGTGCAGAAGGTGAGGCGCAGCTGCTTGAGGGCCGCTGACGCAACAACAGCCCCCAGCACGCCCTGGAACCCAACGGCTGGGTGCAGCTGCAGGTGCATGCTGGCGAGCTGCAAGCTGCTGAGCCGCAGGCTGGGTGGCAGCTGACGCAGGATGACTTCGCCATCACCCTTCAGGTCGATACTGTCGATACACTGCCCGTGGTGCTCAAGGTACTGCAGCACACTGTCTGCCTGCTGCTGGCTGGTGACAGCTGCCTTTATGCTAGGCAGCGCCGCAGCAGCTGCCTGGTGGAGCTTGCTGTGAGACCTGGCGGCAGTGAACAGGCTGCGGGGGTCATCAGCTGCACAGCACTGCAGCACTGCCAGCAGGCAGGGATTTGGCAGCGCAAGCAGCAGGGATGGTGATGATGCTTGCCTGCCCATCCTCTTCAAGCGAAGAGAAACGCAAGCAGCCGCATCAGACCTCAAGATGCACAGTTCAAGTTTGTCTCAACGTAGCAGCTGCTACTGTGTGGGGACTGCCATCACAGAGGGCCTGGCAAGGAAAGCAGGTGGAGCAGCGCTGATCAGCTCATGAGCAGCTGGCAGGTGGACAGGCTCACCTGAAAGCCTTTCTGTTGATATCTGATGTTATGGCAGTAGCCTGCTGTTCGAAACACGCAATGTGTGAAATTGGAAGTGATGATCGACTGCTCAGATCAACTCTTGAGGTCGGATATGATTGATACAGGGATATTCGGAAGGGGGCACATACATGTTCAACCTTCATGAGACATGTAACGAAATAATTGTCGGTCCAGAAGATGCTGACAGCCTTGTCAGATGACAAAGTAGTTTCAAACCAATTTGAACGTAGGAGACCTTCGTAGGAGCAGCTGGGTCAGAGCTTCTGCGCTGCAAAGCAGGCAAAACAGCTTCATCGCCTGTTCAAGACCCCAACGTGGCACACCAGCCATTCCAGACGATGGGTCGCGAGCTGTCATACCCAGTCACTGAGTGTCACTGGCTGCCCCCCAACAGGGACGTCAAGTTGGTTTTTTTTGGTTTTACCAAGTTGATTTTGAGGCATGTAAGCCTCTGTAGACAAACCCAATGCACAGTGCACACACAAGTGTATAGCAAACACGTTCGAAGTGAAGCAAATCAGTACCGTACGTTCGTGACGAACTGCTGTGCTGGCAGCACAACCACCACCACAACCACCACTGCCATATGCAATCAAAGATCCCAGCACGTGTGTTACAACCAGCCAGCACACCACCACATACCGCCCCGTCGGCGGTACGTCTATCCTGCACTGCATTGAAATGTTTGCAAATCCTTTGCTGTGATCACTCCCCCTGCAAGCAGGCTGCCCCCATTTTGTCTGCCTGCACTACCGCCTCCCGCACCAACTCTGGTGTCAGTTGTGGGCCCAGGTTCCAGCTGATGGAGCCCTCCTCTAGGGTTTTGCTGACCAGCAGCTCCAGCTTGGGTTCAGTGAGTGTGACATGAAGCTGCGAAAGAGTGACCGGCAGGCCCACGCGCTTGTTGAACTCGGCCACGCGTCGTGCCTCTGCTGCGTTTCCCTCGCACAGCAGCTGCACCATGGTGCCAAAAGCAACCTGTAGGACAAGACAGTTAGCGGAGGGGGGGGGGGGGGACAGCAGAGGTGCTGAAGTGGCCCCATGGCATCTGAGCAGGACGGCAGGATGGTAGCGATGACAGAGCAAGGTGCACAACAGTAAGCGCGGCAGCCCAGGACCCACAACTGACTGCCAGAAAGTGATTGTAGCTGGCAGCTGCCCTGAGAAGCCCCCTCTGCTGTGTTGCCTTCACACAACAGCTGCACCATGGTGCCGAAAGCAACCTGCAGGACAAACAGCTAGTAGTTGTGGTGGGGCGAAGTTTGGGGGGGGGGGGGTGGGACAGCACCGGTGCTGAAGTGGCCCCATGGGATGTGAGCAGGACGGCAGGATGGAAGCAAAGACTGCAACTTAGTGAATGTAGCTGGCAGCCGCCCTGAGAAGCCCCCTTTGCTGTGTTGCCCTCACACAGCAGCTGCACCACGGTGCCAAAAGCAGCCTGCTGGACAGACACTCAGCGCGGATGAGACAAAGGCGGCGCTGAGCGGGCCCCAGGAGGACCGGCGAGATCGAACAAAGACAAAGCAATTGCTTGCAAGGTGCACAACAATAAGAGCTACATCTTAGTGCTGAATGCTGAGGAGACTATTAGCTGCCAAGAAAAGCTTGAAAAAAAGAGAAGCCACCTGTGTTCTGAGGTACCATAGGACTGTCCTGCAGGAACCCTTGAACCTCACCAGCAAGCATGCCCCAGCACAAAACCCTGGTGCTGACAACCACCCAGCCTACAGTACAGCCACCCACCTTCTGCCCATGCATGCAGTGGTGCGTCTCTGGCAGGGCTGTAAGGGCGTTGTGGAAGCCGTGTGCGACCGCCAGGCCCCCACACTCCACTCCTAGACCGCTGAGCAGGGTGTTGGCCTCCACCACTGCCTGCAGGGCTTCTGTGACACGCCCTGCCGCACAGTCATCCTTGGCTTGAGGGCCCTGTTTGGGGGGGGGGGGGGGGGCAGATAGCAGGCAGACAGCGGGTGGGACATGCAGGGGGTAAAGGCAGACATTGCAAGAGGGAGCAGGAGGGAGAGAGCATATGGTCAGCTGTGGACGACACGAGCCAGGCAGTTGAGTAGGAGTGCCTCTAAAGCGGCAGTGATTGCCACTGTTGCACCCCTAGGCCGTTCAGCAGTGTGTTGGCTTCCACTACCGCCTGCAGGGCTTCTGTGACACGCCCTGCCGCACAGTCCTCCTTGGCTTGAGGGCCCTGGACAGGACGACAGCAGGGAGAAGAGAAGGGGGATGGGCAGGCAGGGGTGGTGGTTAGGCACAGCACAAAGGCAACAGACGAGGACGCACAAGGAGGAGTACAGGCGGTCAGCTGCAGATATTATGAGTGGCACATGTTCAGGGTGTTTGGATGCAAGCAGTTTCACTGCTGTCAAGCTCCTGCAGTACCCTGAGCCCGGTGTAACAGATGAGTTGGGATAGAGGTGTGAAAGCTTGTGAGGAGAGGAACACACCCTGAAAAGGTGCATAGATTTCTTGAATTCGAGGTCCTCATAGGACTCCGCAGTGCGTGTGTTGCCATAAAGACACTGCAGTCGGCTCATTGCAACTGCAATCACTTACAAGGCAGTTGCTGGTGCCATGAACCATCCTCTATGGCTCCCCGGGGGCTCCCCGGGAGCAACAGTGTTGCAGAATTGGCTAAGGGTCTGCTGTTTTGACTCACCAGTTCATAGAGTGTTCTACAGCAGGCCTCTCCTATGGCTGAGGCAATGAGGGGTGGCCTGTAGGTGAGGGGGTGCATCCACGTGTAAGCTTTGGGGTTGGCGGCACACGCCTTGGCCTCATAGTGAGTTGCCATGGCGTCACCCATACCTGCAGGATTGGTTGTTGGTGACAGAACACAGTGTTGCACAGGGCAGCACATAATTTGGTTGCCTAGTCGGTAGGTGAGGGGGTGCATCCATATGTAAGCTTTGGGGTTGGCAGCACACGCCTTAGCCTCATGATGAGTCGCCATGGCGTCACCCATGCCTGCAGAAGTCAAGCATTCAAGTATGTCCATGGAGTTTGTCAAACACTTTGATGAACTTGTGCCAAGACATACCCTCCCCTGCCCAGGTTCTCTACATACATGAGTGACACTCCTTGCACCTATGCACCCTATGCACTGCACGCCGTCAGTGGCAGCACTACCCTCCCATCCCCAACACCCCCCCCCCCTCCACGCATTGGCCTCATAGTGGGTTGCCATGGCATCACCCATGCCGGCAGATTCAAAGTGAAGGAATTACGTGCCAAGGACACACCCCTTACTGTGTGGCTGTGTGGTGTCCATTGAATTGTGTCTAGTCAGGTTGAAAACAATGCTGAGCGTGGACTCCAAATTGGCTAAATTCTTGACCAGCTGTGGTATGATCATGCTTTCAGGCAAGCTGGCCAGAAAACATCCCCCCCCCCCCCCCGCGTACGTTCCTGTGCCGCTCTCACCTGCCACCAACAACTCCACTGGTGCGTCCACCACCACCTGGGGGTCCATGATCACCAGATAGAGGGGCCCAGTAGTGAACACGGGGTGGGAGGGCGGGGCTACTTATGAACACGACTGAGGCCATCGCACCTGCCCAAACCCCCCCCCCCCCCCCTTCTCCCTCACGCCGCTCTCTCACAAGCAGACCACAGTCGAACAGCCCCCCCCCCCCCCCCCCGGGGTGTGTGCCTCTCACCTGCCACCAGGAATTCCACTGGTGCATCCACCACCACTTGGGGGTCCATGATCACAAGGTCGGGGAGCGGGGCAGGAACGAACACGACTCATACCTGAGGGGGGTGGCGGGGGGGGGGGGGGGGGGGTGCAGCAGGGTGCAGCAAGTGTGTGGATGAAAGGAAAGGCGAGTGTGTGAATGAGGGGACACCACCTGGGGGTCCATGTTCACAAGGTCGGGGGAGCGGGGCAGAAACGAACACAACTCATACCTGAGGGGGGTGGCGGTTGGGTGGAAGGGGAGGGGGGGTGCAGCAGGGTGTGGGTGAGAGGGCAGAAGCACGCAGGACATACACCGAACAGCGGTAGAAGGAGCCAACACCTGCTGCGCAACAGATGTGTGCAGCTCTGTATCAGCTTGTATCTGCATGGGATCTGCTGGTTCAGTTTGTACATGCATGAGCTGGTCAGTATCGAGCACATGCGTCTACCTGGGGCTGTGGTAGCGTTGCGGACCACTGGTCTGCTTTGAATGCAGAGCCAAACATGCCTATTTCCAAGGCGTGGTGCCCCCAACACCGCTCAAAGCTCCCTGCTGCCCCCCCCCCCCCCCCCCCCCCCATGCCCTTGCTGCCCCAGTCACTCACTCTCCCTCATCATTGTAGACGATGGACACTGCCAGGCAGGGTGCGTCTGTTGAGGCCAGTGAGGGCAGCAGCACCATGGGCAGCACCAGCTGGGCGGCAACCATCTTGGCAACGTCCAACAGCTTGCCACCTACAAGGTGGGGGTGGGGGCGGGTGGGTGGGTGGGGTGAGGGGGGTGGAGGGGAGGGGAGGCATGGCAGCTTACCCAACCAGCATTGCCAGTGCAAAAACACCTGAACGACAGAAGTCCCACCCCCTAATCTTCCTCACACACATCTCCTCCCACTGGGAGGAGTGGCACTCTCACACCTCCCACCTACCCAACTACCCACAATGCTTGCTTTCACCTCCACCCTGCACCCCCCCTCCCCAAAAAAAGGCCCCCTCAGGCTCTGCGCACCTCCAAACCCGATGACGTAATCCACTCCCTTGTCACTCAGCTGTGCCAGCAGCTTGGCACAGTTGCTGCGGCTGCACTCCCCACTGAACTCAACAACAACTGCGATGGCAGCAGCAGCAGTAGAACAGCACAGCAGCAGATGCGGCAGCTGAGTACTGCAAGAACTGTATCATCTGCTGCGAGCGGCAGTGCATGCACATGCACATGCACATGCCTGGTGGTGACTCCCCCCCCTCGATGCAAGCATGCAACACTGACAACCTTGAGTCATATGCAACCAAGCACAGCCCGGTGACGCCTGCAGGCCTTTGTGGTAAGCCATGCACATGCCAGCCTGGTGGTGCATCCCCCCCCCCCCCCCCCCCCCCCGCGCCCCTCGGAATACCACCTCATACCCTGTCATCTGTGTCTACCTCTGTAGGGTGACCCCCCCCCCCCCCCCCCCCCCCCCCCCCCCCCCCCCCCGCCGCCTCTCATGTAAAAGGAATCCACCTACGATCATTCATCCTCCGTCACCTGCCTCCAGGCCGCCGTGTTGCGACCCCCTCCCCCCCCCCCCCCACCCACCCACCCACCCCACATTCACCCACACCTGGGTCAGTGATTGACTTGCTCAGCTGCTGGTAGTACTGCTCTCGAGGGGAACCCCCCCCCCCCCCCCCCCCCCCCCCCCCCCCCCCCCCCCCCCCCCCCCCCCCCCCCCCCCCCCCCCCGTGCGCACCACCACCACCACCCGCACCCCCCCACACACACACATTCACCCACACCTGGGTCAGTGATTGACTTGCTCAGCTGCTCGTAGTACTGCTTCCTCAGCCGGGCTGAGGTGATGAGGGCCGCACGCTGTGTCTTCCTGTCAGGGAATGTTGCTGCCACAAACTCCCCCACACGTGCCAGGGCCCCCTGCTGCTGGATGTACTTGGGGGACTGGAACACCCTGGCACGTGGCACGACCTCTGCATCTGCCATTACTGCTTGCAATACTGCTGCTATTGCTGCTGTTGCTGCTGTGATTGCTCTGGGTAACGCTGCAAGGTGGGCACGTGGTGAACCCACCCTGTGTCACCGACGATGATTAGGTCCGCTTTTGCCCAAAGGTGATGCTGCTGGCGGATTCGCCCGACTCTATGCTGCTGCAGGATGAAGGCGTTCTGAGAGTTAACCCAGGGGCTTCTGAAGCCCCAGAAATCCCAGCAGGCAGGCGAGGTTGGTTCTCAGACAAACAATCAGGTCGTGAGCAGCACTGAAGTGGCTCCCCTGTGATGAAGTGATGATAGGATGGACTTGCCCCAGCTAGAGCTTGTCAAACAGTTGATGACCAGAAGAGATAACAGCACCACCAATGGGTGCGATGGTAACCCAATGGGTGTGAGGCCTGAGCCAGTGTGCTGATCCAGCCTTAAGGTGGGGAAGATCACCCAGCACAGGCTGGCACCTATCGGCTATCAGCCAGCCTCATCAGCATATCAAGAAGACTTTGCCACTGAGTTTGCATTTACTAATTCTCTCCGTCTCCTCTCCTCTCCAATGCTGAGTCAGCAAAGTTTGTAACCACCTTGGTCACCTTGTTGGTGTATCGGAGTGCAGTCGACGTCTGCCGTGAGTTTACCTGAACATGACCAAAGCTTTCATAGCTTTGTGCCCGTGATCGTGGCAATATTCCGTATCGAACCTTGCTTCGGGCTTCACAGTCTCTTGTCTTTCTCTTTCTTCGTTGACTTGTTGCCATCATGTGCAGTATATTGCATTCGGGGCGTATGCAGCTGCTCTCGGGGGGCAGGCGCCCAGCTCTGCATCAGAAGCACCATCTACTGCTGGCCTGCTGTCCCTCATCAGCCATCAAGCCATCACCAGCAACAGCAACTTCTGCATCACGTCGTCTTGGCCTAGTCTCACCCCAGCATGCTGGATCAAGCAGACTGGGCCCCATACCCTTTGCCGCCCCAGGCAGCAGTAGCAGGCGCAGCAGTAGGCCCAGCACAACACGGCCGGCAGCATCCTCTGCCGTAGCAGCAGTTTCCTGCAGCCCCTGGAACACCCTGGCAGTCCTTTGCAGCTGCGCAGCAGCTGCCCAAGCAGCAGAGGAGCACACAGGCTGGGGCCGGCTGCTGTCTGCCCCCCTGCTCACGCTTCTGCTGGCTCTGGCAGCAGCAAGCAGTGGCCTGCTACCCCCCAGCAGCCCTGTGTATGATGTGGTGTGGTCCCACCTCATGCCGCTGTCTGTTGCGCTGCTGCTGCTGGAGCATGACGTGAGCGACATCAAGACTACAGGTGGA
Source organism: Desmodesmus armatus (assembly GCA_007449985.2). Classification (NCBI taxonomy): domain Eukaryota; kingdom Viridiplantae; phylum Chlorophyta; class Chlorophyceae; order Sphaeropleales; family Scenedesmaceae; genus Desmodesmus; species Desmodesmus armatus. The sequence goes on from VIIQ02000272.1 coordinate 77,290, forward strand.
CCTGTGCTGGTGGCCTTCCTTCTGGGTGCAGGTGAAGTCGAAGGTGGGCCTTTCGTGGCCCTTGTGTCTGTTGAACTCAAGAGTGCATGTGGGATGTGCATGCCTGTGTGTTGGACGCCACAGCCTGCTGGGGTTTCAGCCTGCATGATGATGCTGTGCGTGCATGAGGGGTGAGGGTACAGGGTGCTGGAGCTGTTTGTCAAAGGTCAAATCCTGGTGCATCTTGACCAGCCGCGCTGCCATGACATCCGCCGGTTACCACCAGCACAGGTAGCACACACAGCACACTTCTGCTGCCACAAGGGCTGTGTCATGGAGGTCCCAACAAGTTCCATATACGTTGCCACTTGTTGAAACGGACGTGGTGAAGGTGCTGCATGCTCTTCGGTCTATCTCTTGTTCTTGGTGGATGCAGCGCAACATCTTCCCCAGCCCGCTGGCTCATCTTGCTCATGGCATTCCCACCAAATGACACCCTCCTCGCCTCCTTGTGCGTACACTGTCCTGCGGGTACACTGTCGTGCAAAGCCACCACCACCCTCGCAAGGCCGGCTGGGTGACAAACAGTCCACTCTGCATGCCACACGCTGGGCGCGTTTCTCACCTGCAGTCACAAACCTACCGCAAATCCCTCCATTCCCTGAGTAGTCTCGCTGCACATACCGTATCATGCAGGCACCATGGTTGCTGGAGCAGCAGCGGCATGGCTGCTGGTCAAGCCCGCCATGGCAGCAGCCGCCGGCAGCAGTGCGGCAGCAGCCAAGCTGGCCGCCTGCCTGGTGGCCAGCTACATAGGAGGCTCGGTCAACTTCGTCGCAGTGGCAGCAGCAACGCAGCTGCCAACGGGCCTTGTGCCTGGGGCCATGGCTGCTGACAACCTCGGCATGCTGCTGCTGCTGGGGCTGCTGATGGCAGTGCCGCTGCGCGCCCTGCAGCAGCAGCAGGGGAAGCAGCGCGGCAGTATGCTTGCACTCGCTATGGGCGGCGGTGGCAGCAGCGGTGGTGCCGGTGGTGGTGGCGGGGGTCCTGACAAGCGGCGGCAGCAGGACCGTAAGGTTGCTGGCAGGAAGCTTGCACCCACAGCTGCCGCAGCAGCAGCAGCAGCAGGGGCAGGGGATGCAGCAGGTGCTGGTGGGACTGAGGAGGGGCCACTGGGGCTTGACGGCTCTCCGTTGCTGACGGAGCCTCCCCCTCAGTATGAGGTGTCTGCTTGCCTCGAGGAGACCAGCCATGGGGAAAACTACACGCGTGTGCTGCCGATACTGCCTAGACGTGACAGCTCTGGTGCCAGCAGCAGCAGCAAGGGCGCTGGCAGCGCCAGCAGCAGCAGCAAGGGCAAATCGAGTGACGGCAGTGACAGCAGCAGCAGCAGCGATGACGAATGGGTTGCGCTGGATGGGTCTCTGCTGCTGACACAGCCTCCCTCAGAGGCTGAGATGGCTTCAGCAGTGCAGGAGTCCAGGCAGGGGATCAACTACACACGTGTGCTGCCAGTGCTGCCAAAACCTGGCAGCGTTGGGACAGCGGCAGCAGCAGCAGCAGCAGCAGCAGCAGCAGCAGCAGCAGCGGGGGTGACAGTGGTGGTGGTGGGGAGTGCGATGTGTTTGGTCTGGATGGGGAGTGCCTGCTCACTGAGCCCCCTTCAGCGTCAGATGTGGCAGCACTAGTGCAGGAGGTGGCTAAGGGGGACAACTACACCCGTGTGCTGCCAGTGCTGCCAAAGATGGACGCAACCAGCAGCAGCAAAGGCGGCAGCAGCAGCAGCAGCAAGGCGGCATCCACGCCAGCAGCAGCAGGTCCAGGCAGCGGCGTCGGGAAGTGTGGGGGTTGCCCTGCCAGCGGGGTGACTGCTCAGGACAGCAACCCCCTCCTCACCCGCGCGCCAGGCACTGAGGATGCCATCTCCAGCATCGCTGCTGCGATGGACGGGCACCAGCAGATCAGGGCACCGCCCAAACCCCAGTCAGCAGCAAGCTTCACTACCAGCTTCGGCGGCGGTGGCAGCAGTGCGGCAGCCGCCGGCAGCAGTGGCAGCAATGGGCGGGGTTACAACAGTCAGAGGGGGACTGATGGGCTGCTGGAGGGGTGTGGGTGCTGCTCTGAGGCTCTGGATGCCATTGCTGCCGCCTCGCCGCCTCCTGCTGCCCTGTCGCGTGGCAGCAATGCGGCAGCCGCCGGCAGCAGTGGCAGCAATGACGCTGTGGGGCTGGATGGGTCACCGCTGCTGACGGAGCCTCCCTCACAGCTGGAGGTGGCGGTGTGCTTGGAGGAGACCAGCCACGGGGATAACCACACACGCATGCTGCCGGTGCTGCCTAACACCGGCAGCAAGGGCAGCCGCAAAGCCAGCAGCGGCAGCAGCGACAGCAGCATGGCTAGCGGCAGCAGCAGCGGCAGCGGTGCGTTGGCCTTGGATGGCTCCCTGCTGCTGACCGAGGAGCCTGACAGTGACAGCCTGGCAGCGGCGGCAGCAGCAGCAGCAGCAGCCGCCGGCAGCAGTGGCAGCAGTGTGACGGTGTCACCCCTGGTGTCGGGTGAGTTTGAGCTGCTGGTGTCACTCGACAAAAGCAGCTTGATGCAGCGGCTGCGCCGGCAGCAGCAGAAGGCGGAGCGCAGGCAGCAGAAGCAGGTGGTGTCAGTCGCTGGTGTGGTGGGCAGCACCCGCAGCAGCAGCAAGCGGGCACAGGGTGTCAGCAGCAGTGACAGCAGCAGCACCAGCAGCAGTGATGATGAGTGGGTGGCATTGGATGGCTCCCCGCTGCTGACTCAGCCTCCTACACAGCAGGAGGTGTCTGCTTGCCTAGAGGAGACCAGCCATGGGGACAACCACACTCGCATGCTGCCGGTGCTGCCCAAACCCGGCAGCAGCAGCCGCGATGGCAGCGACAGCAGCGGCGGCAGTGAGTGCGACGTGTTTGGTCCAGACGGAGAGTGTCTGCTGACGGAGCCCCCGTCAGCGTCAGATGTGGCAGCACTTGTGCAAGAGGCCGCGCGGGGTGACAACTACATTCGCGTCCTGCCAGTGCTGCCAAAGACGAAGGACACAGCCACCAGCAGCAGCAGCAAGGGCAGCAGCAGCAGCAGCAGCAGCAGCAGCAGCAGCAGCAGCAGCAAAGACAGGGATGATGACAGCAGCAGTGGTGGGGGCATGGGAGGTGGCGGGGGCAGTGCAGCCGCGGCCAGCGCTCAGTCCGTTCCACAGGCGGCCCCCTCCACCCAGCCTGCGCCCAGCCCGAGCACTACTAACAGCAGCAGCAGCAGCAGCGGCAGCAGCGCTGGTGGTGGACTGCTGACAGCAAGCTCAGCTGCAGCAGCAGTGGCTGCTGCTGCTGTAGCTGCTGCTGCTGCGCATGAGCTGGCTACATTCCTCAACGCTCCTGCGCTGCACCAGCTGCTGCTGGGCGCCATTGCTGTTGGCATCTCTGCTGCCGCCACAGCAGCACACAGGACGATGTATGCCACCCCCGCACCATCCTCACTATCATCATCAGCTGCAGCAGCAGTAGTCAGGGATGCTGGTCCCTTTGCAGGGTCCTCCCAGCTGGGTCAGGTGTTGGTGGGGGTGTTTTTCGCAGCCCTGGGCGCCTCCTGCTGCTGCCCCCTGTCAACCCTGAGGTGCTGTGTGCCTCTCCTAGGCTTCATTGCTGTCATGGCAGCAACCCACTGGTCCTTACTGTGGGCCCTGGGGGGTAGGGTGCTGGGTCTAGAGCCCGAGGTGCTGATGTGTGGCTCTGCGGCAGCGATCGGGGGGCCTGCTACTGCTGCGGGATTGGCAGCAGCGCGGGGTTGGGGTCAGCTGGTGCAGCCGTCGCTGCTGTGCGGCAGCTTGGGGTATGCAGTGGGGACAGGGGCGGGGCTGCTGCTTGCACACACCTTGGGGGTGATGCCTTGATGTTTTTGGGTTGAGGTTTTTCAATAGTCTTTGCTAGTTTTCAGGGCTGGCTTGACGTAGTATGTGTGCTTTGGCTCAAGCCGTCCAGCTGGTGATAGGCCCAGTGTGCAGCTGTTTTGGTTGGTGGGCTGCAAGTGATGGTTCTGGAAACTTCTGCAGGTGGTGCTGTTATGTTTGTGTGGATGTCGGGTCAGTGTGTATTGTCAGTGTGGCAGGCAGCTAACCTGTGAGTTACTGCCCTGGTGGCACGCGGGTTGTTGGTTGTGCTGTGGTGTGTAGGTGGGGTGTGGAGTTTCGGGGAGGGTGGGGTAGGGTGCAGGGCGTGTGTCATGTTTGAAGCTCTGTGTGCTTGTGCTGCATGCAGCAGCTTGGGACTGCATGTGCATCTACAAACACAAGAAATGCTGTCCCTGCTGCCCTTCTGGGTGGCTGTGGATGTTTCCTTCTTTGGGCTGGCTGTGGATGTTTCCTTCTTTGGGCTGTAGTTCAGCAGGTTGGCACCAGACAGGCCTTTAGTCAAGTGTTGCATTGCTGCATATTGCAGCAGCTTCAAGTCCTCAGCGTTAGGTCCCCAGCGCAAGGCGGCAACCTGCTTGAAGCAAGGCAAGGACTATAAGTTACGCAGGGCAGTGCAGCAACCTTGCATGTCCCGCTGTGGCGCACACTGGCGCGCTGTCGAATCTGTTAGTGGTGTTACCTTGTGTGTACAATGCACCCATCGCCCTGCTGCATGCAGCTTTTGTGTTGCCCTGCCGCTGACAGCAACCCCCCCCACTGCATTAGCTTTCTTGTATGGCTGGTAGCTGATGTTGGGCAGGGTCCCCAAGCTGGGTTTTTTTTGGGGGAGTATGTTACATGGACATTTTCGCCAAACAACAATGGCATTGCCCACCAGGATCGAGCCAGGTGAACCTCATAAGTTGTCTCCCCTGCGGTGGTTTGCACCACCTACACCGGGTTGACCAAAGAAGGCAGAACCACCAGAATTGCAGCAAGTGCCAGCCATGCTAGGAACCTATTGTGTGCAGAGATGAGGGCAGGCAACTATACCAGTATGGACACAAGAAACAGAACAAAGTCAGTCAAATACCCATAGTAAGGCCAAGCAAGCGTGCTCTGCGCACTTTCATTTTGTACAAAGTGTGTGCCAGGGCCGACTGTTCGGCATGTTGAAACACAGTAGCAACACAATCTTGGTCACCCAACTGGACTGAAGCCGGGTCAGCAAAGGCTGGGCAGGCGGTGCGCAGATCATCATACACGGGACATTCAAGAATGAAGTGCTTTAGATCTTCAACATTGTTGCTGGTGCCAGTACGGGCCAGCACAGCAGCGCGGTTGGCCAGCGAAGCGTCCTGACCAGAGCACAAACGACAGATGCGATCCGCCCTTGGGACAGACTCCCTACGCTTGCGACCCTGCTCAATTTCAAGATGTGCAGAGCCAACACGCAACTGCGCCAGGTTTTGTGCCACGTTGAAAGACAAGCACAACTTCATATGCGGGGCTGCATGGTCTCTAGAGAAAGGATCAAAGCCAGGGTCAAGAGGGTATACCCATGCATGGTGTGTAAGCCTGTGAATGCCGGCAGACGGTGCAGTGCGAGGGCTGCCTTCTGTAAGACCCTGCCACCTATCACGGAACAGGCCAGCCAAGGCAGCCTGCACAGCTGACTCCTGCCACCGCTGCTGCAACACCCACTCCAAAGGCTGCTGCCGCCAGCTACTATCAAGGAGCTGCAAGCCAGACATAGTGTGCAACACACCATACGACCAGCAACGCTGACAGCCATCCAAGGCCAACATAACGTCCTCGCGCCACACACAACTGGCCAGTGACCTGGGCTCCTCATCACGCGAATCCGACAGCTTGGTCCACCACCGCGCAGCCAGGACTACCCAGTGGTACATGACGGGAATGCGGTGCAGGTCCCGGTATAATACATCCTTGGCAACCCCTTTGATGGATCCTGTCATGATCCTCAGGAACGAGGTGTGCACACTCTCGGCTTGTGTGTCGTACGGTGCGGAGTGCAGGCGCTTCACAAACATTGCCGGGCCCCAGATATGCGACGCATATGACAACACAGGCTCGACCAAAATATCAAACATTCTGCACTTGATGTCAAACTGGGTGAGGCAAGCCCGACGACAGCGCGTCAGCATGGCATGCATGGCTTTGCTGCCGGAAACTGCCAGCGCGTCCGACGCCCCCAGAAGCCCCCGAGTGGCATGCACACGCACGCCCAGATACACGTACTCTGATTGCAGCGCAATTTCACGGCCCCGAAACACAAGGCGAAACCCTGCAGGCACCCTCACCCTGTTTTGTGCAGGTGTCACTGCATGCATGACCTTTCATTCACGCAGGTCACAGTTGTGTGGTGGGCAAGGGTTTGAAATATGTTCTGGTATGTTTTGTCATGCACAGCAGGCTGCAGGGGTGTGGATGGAAGGTGGTGTCACCCAGCTCGCAGGTGGTGTGTTGATCAGCAGGTGCAGCCCACCGCTGACCACCATCTTAGGTGGTATCTGCTCTTTGGCTCTCGCAAACCACCCTTGTGCATTGGCAATGCCAGCCCTGATTCTTGGGCTGTGCAGGCCATCCACCTGCGGGGCTGCGCCTGTGTTTTGGTTTGGAATGCGAGCGGATGGGGTGGTTTTGATGAGTGAGAGTCAGGAGATTTGGCGGTTGGGTGTAGTGGTTGGTGTCTGGGTTTACGATGCAGCTGGCCGTTGTGGGCGCTGCCTGCATTACAACGGCCAATGAAGGTCAGCACACCCACAAGCTTGGTTGGTTGGCTTTTGATCCCAGCGGGGATGGCGAAGACCGTCTAGCTGTTTGCGTGACATGCACCCACAAGCCTGGAGGGTGAGTGCTATGTGCTTTTGTGTGCTCTGTTGGTGCTGTCAGCTGGTGGCCAGGCTGCTGGCCCCTTCTGCTTGCTTTGGCTGCCAGCACATGCAACTGTTTGTATGCGAGATGGTGGCCTTGTCAGCGGAGATGCACCGGCATTGTGCATTGATCCTTACAGCACTTGTGGTGCATAGTGGCAGCTGGCTGGTGGTTTGTGGTGAAGATCAGTGTGTGTGCATGTGAGGGGTTGTCAGCATGCTGAATCAGTTCCACGTGTGGTGTGTAGCTGCTGGTCGTGCTGTGTTGTTCTGTTTGGAAGAGTGGTGCCTGTGTTTGGCTGCATGTGGGAAGTGGGGATCAGCGGCTGATGTCGTGGTAATATGCACACTCGCAGTATCACATTAATGCATTGGCTAGTTGCAGAGAACGTGTAACGATCAAACATCAAAACGGCTCACATTTCCCGCGTTACCAGGGAAGGTCGCTAGAAGGTCGACCACAGACGCTTGAGGAGTGTTTGCAGGCTGCGGTCTAAGACTATGAAGACTCCTCAATTATATATGATTACGCATGTCCGTTTATCAAGTGCGTAGAGTCAAACCTTGCCTTGTCACTACTGCTGTAAAGTTCCGGGACACTGCTGAATCGTCTGCTGCAGTACAGTCATTTGCTGCCAAAGCTGGCAATATACATTGCAAATGCAGACTAATTTTGGAACTTGCCGAAGGCTGCTGGTCGCTCTGAGGGCTCTGCAGGTCGCTTTTGCTGGTGATAGCTGCTGTTGCGTGTGCTGTGCCGAGCTATCACTCTGCTTTTTCGCATTACGGGCATTGTGGCATGTAGCGCAGGTGTTGGGTCTCTTAGTTGGCTATAACTGTCCCTGGCAAGCTTGAAGTGCCCGTGGGTTTGTTGCCACACCCACCGACATGCACCTACACCCATCCGCACCTGCCTACGTGCATTGCCAAGACTTGCCGACATGCAAACGGCTGTGCTGCCTGCTGTTGACGATACATCAGCCTTTGGGCACTTGGAGCATGCTGTAATATTCATTAGAAACGCTTGTAAGCGACTCCGAAGGCTGTTGCGGTTGCCTCTGCTGCACTTTGGCAGGTGCTGGCATGTGTTGTCATCATAGTTGACACATCTGTTGGTGTCTCGATGTTGACGCTGCACAGCACGAATGCTACTCTTGAGCAGCAGCAACAAAGCGGCATGGTGAGTTTGTGCAAACTGGCAGGGCTGCAGAGCTCCATGCTGGCTGTGTGCAGAGGGCTACAGCGCTACACACTCAGCCGCTGAGTTCGAAGCCCCCTTACGCTGCAGCAGCAAACCTCCGCAGGCGACACCACACGATTACAACCAAGCGATGACTGCTGGGAGAGCATTGCACTGGTCAAGGTATCACAGTGCAAGCGGCTGGCTCAGGCCCTACAGTGCTCAATAGACCCACTTAGAGTGGCGCTGCACAGGGGAGTCCAGGGCAGTGACATGGAACCACTAGCCGTTGATGATCAACCCGGTTCAGTGAAGGTGCCCTTGTTGAGATCAGTTGCTCCGCCCCCCTCTCAACACTCGCCTTGTTGCAGGTTGCTCTGGGTGTTGTGGGCATTGTGTGTGGTTCTGCTTGTGAGTAACATCACTCACTGACACACAACTTGTTGTGTTCTGATGCCTTGCAACCGGTTGCAATCATCGTACCATACAGTGCAGAGTAGCTGAGGTGAGGTAATGTCTGTCATGCGTCGATCGGATCATCATGATGTGTGGGACACAGTCACCGCAACTGCTTGAGGAAGCTGAAGCAAGCATGTGTCTGATTCGCTTGTGCTTCTTGCTGGTGCAGGCCTGATCTGCAGCTGTGCCCTCTTGTCCTTCAGTGCCTGGCACACCCATCCAAGCGTATCACACATCCGCTGCTCCCTAATCCTGGACTGCATCTGGACTATCGTTTGGCTTGCGGTGCTGACGGTGCGCATCTTCGACCTTCATTACACCCTCAACTGCGCCCCAAGCATGCTGATGAAGGCAGTCAACCTTGCCGCAGTTGTTGTGCTCTTACTTACGTACCTGGTAGCTGCTGGCGTTAGCGGCTGGGCATATGACACCCTTCAGCACAGCAGCAGGCAGCAACACATCACTGACGTCATGATGATGCGCTGTGGCGGCCACCGTCTAGTAGACCTGGAGGCAGCAAGGGTGCAGTGTGTCACACACACAGTGTGGCACCCCATCATGTCAGACTGTACAGGACCTGCGGCTGGGCATGCAGTGGGTGAGGGGAGTCCGAGTGTGACCCAGCTGACGTCACACTGCCCCTGCATGCCAACCGGCTGGCACTGGTACCACCCTTGGTGCGATAGCAGCCACAAATGTCAAGGAGCACGTGCGGTGGTGCAGCCGCAAGCTCATGTGCCACGGCCACCGCCTGGTGTGCTCCCACCAAGCCTTCGTCAGCAGGGGAAGCCGGGCAAATGCTAGCGATAGCTGTGTGGTCACTGACCATTGCAGAGGCGGTGACAACCTGTGCAAGCCGTGAGTTGACATTGTTGCAGTTGCAGCACTGTCACAGTGCTGTGCTGTGCTGTTCTGTGCATGCTGCATCAGGCTGATGGGTTGTTGTCCAAGTCCGCTCAGCACTTAAGTGAGCCTGTAAAATGTATATTTGTAATCTCAATAATTCGTGTTGTGAAGGTAGTTGTGTTTGTCACTCAGCCCTCGTTTTTGTGTACAGTGTATTCGCTGTGTGCCCAGTAGGGCCGAAGCTTGCATGTACGTTGAGGTTTTCTTATGTTTGACCACTGTTTGGTGACTTTTGGCGTCGTTTTGACGCATGCCATGGCGCGTGATTGTCCGATATTCGCCCGTCAGCCCTGTCGCAGCGACAGTCACTAGTGGGCCGACTGCTTCATGTACTGCATGTCGCATCAACTGTCCTTCAGCGAGTAACTCCATCCATGGGACGCACATCGCCCATCCTGTTATAATTCAGTCGGTCTGGCCACAGCACGCACAGCCTTACATGGCTTCAAGCAGGGCACCACAAATGCAGCCATGATGGATGCTCTGACGACACCTGTGCCATGCTCTCAAGTGCCAATCAAGTTCATAAACAATCCTTGGTAATAGGGTTGACAGCCATGATGTACACTGTAGTAACGCACACACGCCAATATGACCCACAGCTGCTGCCGTCCTGACAACAAGCCGAGCAAGTTTGTCTGCATCCCCGTCACAATACTACACTTCTGTGTGCATGTAGGGACGTGCACATGGGGGGTCCCAACGCGTGTGGGCTCAACACCCTGCACTACCCTTGCAATGATCACGTACAGTATACATGTCATGCCTAGCCTAGGCTGGGCCGTCCCACCCAACAGTATGCCATGCGCAGCCTAGCTGGCAGCAAAGTTTGCTAGGACAACGCCCACACCGTGTGCAGCCACCCACTTCAGACTCAGCAGCAGCTGCAGCCGCAGACAACATGACACTTTGGTATGCTACTACTGGTACCAGCAATAGCACCATGCAGCAGCCAACACGGTCAAGTGGCATTCTGCCTGCCTGTTTGCCTGGAATGCAGTGCCTGCCTGCCTGCCTGCCTGCACTTTCTCCTACTCTGCGACGACCCACAAGTGAACTAGCATAGCGGCCCACGCCACACTCCTCAACACTGTCGCAGCCTCAGCATCATGACCCCACAACCATTATTGGTTGGCAGTTAGGGCCATGCAGTCGTGAAGGTAATCATGCTCAACTACCTCCTGGGCAGTGCAGCAGACAAGTGGGTACAGTGTCATACTGCACACCTGCCACTGCTATGGGCTGCTTGTTCACAACATGCAAGCTACTGCAGCGCACACACGCCATCCGATCAACAGCATCACTGCCATGCATCTGTCCACACACTTTGTGTCAACTGGTTGCCCACACAAAGGTCTTGGTGTAGCACAACCTTGATACAGATACAAAAAGAGTGGCAAACCCACACACCAGAGTCCTGGATAGTGCTCAGCTGGCCAGCACTGCACCACACGTATGGTTGTGCACAGCACTCGCCCACTGAAGTGTTGCTGCGAGCCCCAGATCCCAATCAGCAAAAGAAGAGTTGTGGAAAGGCCACTGTCACCCTGACACACTCGGCACTTATATGGCATATCGCTCACTTTGTGCGACGGTGTCACCAAACATGACAGTGAAAAAAGAGAAGAAGATCCTGTCCGGACAGATCCGATCATACCCGGGGTATGCGTTGTGCAGCCTGCATCCTACAGTCTGTTGGTTGCATGGCAGCCACGCCTCATGGCATTTTAGACACATGTACATCCTCAAGCACCTAGGCAGCTGAGTGTGCTGCAGGCTAAAGCCTAGAGGCTGGGCCTGGCAACCAACACAAAGTCCGTGCCATGATGACTAATGGGGTCAGCACCCCCGGATGACTCATCAGGTCGACAGTCAACACTGATTCGAACCCATGTGCACCAGGAGGTCAGCAGCCCCTCAATCAGACCCAGGGGCAAGCTCAAATCCTTTTGCCCCTGCAGTCACCCAGAATCATGCTTGGAAGCACAAAACCGTGCTAGCAGTACATACTGCTGGGGGCATTGCTGCCAGTGGAGCAGCACTCAGCGGGTAAGGTCAACAATCCATGCAATGCATAAAAGGCATATAATGCATGCACAGCAGATGCATCGTATGGCATGCACGTAGGCATGCCATACATGCACTAGGGCCGATTGACTCAAAGGAGAGTCCCAATAGCTTGTCTCGCCATAGTAGTATCACAAACAAAACTGCCCTTCCGCACGGGCATGTACACAGCACTGCAGCACCAGATGCAGTCAGTGGCACCTCCAAGCTCCCAACTGGGATGCCATACATAAGTCAAGCTGAGATCCAGACCTGCCTAGTCACTTTCTTTCGTGTCAAGCACCAAACCCAATAGCATACACAATGCACTCCTAGATACACATGTCAAGTCAACAAACACCCACCCTGAAACCAAAGGCGCACACGTCCCCTCCAAATGGTACATTCCATCAGCAGGCACCTGCACCTAGCCTTGTGACAGCAGGTTTCCTAGCTGGCCGGGCCACACCAGCTGACATCAACACAGCTCACACATCCATTACGGTGTGACGTCACAAGCAAAACCCTGCTCACACTTTCACTGAGACAATCGGCTTTGCACCAACAACAGACGAGGCCGAATCCCCTGCAGTGACCGGCACGCCCCCTACAATGCCTGCCGAGTACACATCTCTCGCCACGACACCCACCACAGGTGCTGCCCCAGCCTCAACATCATCGCTTGCCTGTGCCTCAGCTACATCCAGGCGCACCTTCCTGCTCAAAAGTGCAGTGTTCACATACAGCACAAACATAAACAGACTGAACACAATGGTAGCAATGGCCACACCCCGCTGTTGCTGGTGCAGCCGAGAATGCTGAGGATGCAACTGGCAGCCCATAGAGCCGCCCAGAAGCAGTCCCAGCCAAAATCACAGCCGTAGGTGACGCATGCGCGGCTGTTGCCGCCACAGCTGGAAAGCCTTGTCTTGGGTGAGACTGTGTAGGTGAGGAAAATGATGCTGCAAACTAGGCCTGTGGACAGCAGGCACAGACACAGGCGCGAGCACAGACAAAAGCAGGAGCACACAGCAGCAGGAGGTCAGAAGCATGCAGGTGTGCATGGTTCCTGACTTGGTCGTAGCGTGCATGCATTCACAGGATACACGCGTGGATCCTGTGTTTGAGGGTTCATATGGGGATGTATGCTAGGATTGTGGAGGGTAAGACTGCATTACGTAATCTAGGATGAGCAATCGACAACAGAGAAGCTGTTTCAGCTCCCTGCTGCTTGAGGCGATGAACTGATGGAACAGCAGTCCACGGTTTGTACAACCCCCACGCGGCCCCTGCATGCCAACTCACTTGCTGTTCCAAGCAGCAGCGACACAGCAGCCATGGCAACCTACAGCACACATGCACAGCACACAGCACAGCAGCAGTCAGTACGTACGGCTGCCATTGCAGCCTAGCATGAACCAATGGTGAACGAGCTGCGTACTACCTCAACAGCAACAAGCTGCGGGGTGCACCTATTGGCTGGCAGCCATGCACATTGTCAGAACCTTGGGCTGATTTCACCCTTACACCAAGAGTATGGCTTCAGCACGCTGCGCATTGTGCATATCTCCCCCTCAAAGTTGCCCTCCCCCTCAAAGCATATCTCCCCCTCAAAGTTGCCCTCCCCCTCAAAGTTGCCCTTCAGCACCCTTGACACCAAAAGCATGGCTTCAGCACGCTGCGCATTGTGCATATCTCCCCCTCAAAGTTGCCCTCCCCCTCAAAGCATATCTCCCCCTCAAAGTTGCCCTCCCCCTCAAAGTTGCCCTTCAGCACCCTTGACACCAAAAGCATGGCTTCAGCACGCTGCGCATTGTGCATATCTCCCCCTCAAAGTTGCCCTCCCCCTCAAAGCATATCTCCCCCTCAAAGTTGCCCTCCCCCTCAAAGTTGCCCTTCAGCACCCTTGACACCAAAAGCATGGCTTCAGCACGCTGCGCATTGTGCATATCTCCCCCTCAAAGTTGCCCTCCCCCTCAAAGCATATCTCCCCCTCAAAGTTGCCCTCCCCCTCAAAGTTGCCCTTCAGCACCCTTGACACCAAAAGCATGGCTTCAGCACGCTGCGCATTGTGCATATCTCCCCCTCAAAGTTGCCCTCCCCCTCAAAGCATATCTCCCCCTCAAAGTTGCCCTCCCCCTCAAAGTTGCCCTTCAGCACCCTTGACACCAAAAGCATGGCTTCAGCACGCTGCGCATTGTGCATATCTCCCCCTCAAAGTTGCCCTCCCCCTCAAAGCATATCTCCCCCTCAAAGTTGCCCTTCAGCACCCTTGACACCAAAAGCATGGCTTCAGCACGCTGCGCATTGTGCATATCTCCCCCTCAAAGTTGCCCTCCCCCTCAAAGCATATCTCCCCCTCAAAGTTGCCCTCCCCCTCAAAGTTGCCCTTCAGCACCCTTGACACCAAAAGCATGGCTTCAGCACGCTGCGCATTGTGCATATCTCCCCCTCAAAGTTGCCCTCCCCCTCAAAGCATATCTCCCCCTCAAAGTTGCCCTCCCCCTCAAAGTTGCCCTTCAGCACCCTTGACACCAAAAGCATGGCTTCAGCACGCTGCGCATTGTGCATATCTCCCCCTCAAAGTTGCCCTCCCCCTCAAAGCATATCTCCCCCTCAAAGTTGCCCTCCCCCTCAAAGTTGCCCTTCAGCACCCTTGACACCAAAAGCATGGCTTCAGCACGCTGCGCATTGTGCATATCTCCCCCTCAAAGTTGCCCTCCCCCTCAAAGCATATCTCCCCCTCAAAGTTGCCCTCCCCCTCAAAGTTGCCCTTCAGCACCCTTGACACCAAAAGCATGGCTTCAGCACGCTGCGCATTGTGCATATCTCCCCCTCAAAGTTGCCCTCCCCCTCAAAGCATATCTCCCCCTCAAAGTTGCCCTCCCCCTCAAAGTTGCCCTTCAGCACCCTTGACACCAAAAGCATGGCTTTAGCATGCGTGCGCATTGTGCATATCTCCCCCTCAAAGTTGCCCTCCCCCTCAAAGCATATCTCCCCCTCAAAGTTGCCCTTCAGCACCCTTGACACCAAAAGCATGGCTTCAGCACGCTGCGCATTGTGCATATCTCCCCCTCAAAGTTGCCCTCCCCCTCAAAGCATATCTCCCCCTCAAAGTTGCCCTCCCCCTCAAAGTTGCCCTTCAGCACCCTTGACACCAAAAGCATGGCTTCAGCACGCTGCGCATTGTGCATATCTCCCCCTCAAAGTTGCCCTCCCCCTCAAAGCATATCTCCCCCTCAAAGTTGCCCTCCCCCTCAAAGTTGCCCTTCAGCACCCTTGACACCAAAAGCATGGCTTCAGCACGCTGCGCATTGTGCATATCTCCCCCTCAAAGTTGCCCTCCCCCTCAAAGCATATCTCCCCCTCAAAGTTGCCCTCCCCCTCAAAGTTGCCCTTCAGCACCCTTGACACCAAAAGCATGGCTTCAGCACGCTGCGCATTGTGCATATCTCCCCCTCAAAGTTGCCCTCCCCCTCAAAGCATATCTCCCCCTCAAAGTTGCCCTCCCCCTCAAAGTTGCCCTTCAGCACCCTTGACACCAAAAGCATGGCTTTAGCATGCGTGCGCATTGTGCATATCTCCCCCTCAAAGTTGCCCTCCCCCTCAAAGCATATCTCCCCCTCAAAGTTGCCCTTCAGCACCCTTGACACCAAAAGCATGGCTTCAGCACGCTGCGCATTGTGCATATCTCCCCCTCAAAGTTGCCCTCCCCCTCAAAGCATATCTCCCCCTCAAAGTTGCCCTCCCCCTCAAAGTTGCCCTTCAGCACCCTTGACACCAAAAGCATGGCTTCAGCACGCTGCGCATTGTGCATATCTCCCCCTCAAAGTT